>JBBPPY010000990.1:0-14224 GCA_038092195.1 Leccinum barrowsii | reverse complement strand
TACTGCGCAAAGTACAGTACGGTAATAAGAATGTCTGCAGAGTCAATGATCATGATTCTTTGCTCCGCAGATTGCGACGATATGCGTCCCGTCGACTCCGCACTAACTATCGTTCTTGTGACTACTTGTACATGTTCCTTAGGCTGTGAATGACTTTGGTGCAGTGACTCGGACATCCACAAACTCCTTTGTTCCCCAGTAGTGTGCCACACGCTCATCTCTAGTCACCTTGTCATAATGAGCAAAGACGTGCGGGTACTTGGCGCGTTCGGCGGACCCAAGCGCAAGCATGGCAGCAGAGTAGATTGCGCCAACCAAAACGAAGTCGGCAAGGGTCAGAGTTTTCAACGCCACGTAACCAGAGGGCTGCGCCGCAAGATGCGACTCCAGATAACTGAGGCCGCGAGCGAGGCGCTCACAATTTTTATCAACGACCTGCGGCGAGTGCTTCAGACATCAAATCGACATCAAGTACTGATTACTCTTTACCTCGAGGTTGAAGGTCCCAGCGTAACCATAGACAAGACCTGAGATGTTCCCGATTGGGGCGCTTATCTCGTGGTCAGCAAAGTGCATCCATTGATCGACGATCGCGACATCGTGAGCATTGGAGCCCAATAGATCCTTGTCCCCGATACTGCACACTGGAATGACTGAGTCGGATGTCCTTGATGTCGACGAAAAGAACGCCAGACTACTCACAATAACGGGCAATGGTGGTACCTTCGGTTAATTTGAATCCGTCCACACCCTCGAACGTAGGGATTTTGCCGTACGTAAACTTGGCCGTGAATTCCGCAGGCTTGTCCGTGAACGACCATCGAGGTTGTTTGAGTTCAAACCCGTTCACCGCTGCGACGGTGAGGATCTATCACAGAGATGACGATAAGTCGGCTGCCAGTCTGCTCCGAACAGTTATGAACGTACGACTTTGGATTGTCGTTGGTGAGCATTGCCCCATAGAGTGCCGATAGGAACCATTTCGTTGTGTAAGTCGGTGAGATTTGTATGTATCGTCTTTTATCTGTCTGCCGGTAATGATTTAAAACCCCAGCTGGTGGAGCACAGTCAGCATAGAACGAGGTTTGTCATCGCATGCCGTAGCTTGCGCAAGCCTTCGTTTCCCTCTTGGGCAGATCTTTGTTGTCCCTGCACAACACGCGCTGCAGGGCTTGCGGTGAGGCTTGTTCGATCACGGACTTATTTAATTCTGGGGGCGCCTCGCCGCTCGGCTAGCCCAGAATGGCAATCGTGTCGACGTAAAAGTTATCGGCCTCTACACGCCGTTGACGCACGCACCGCCGTCAATTTTCCTGGATAATCTTACTTGTTCGTCTGGCTTACTTATCTTGGTCTCACCTGAATCATTCGCGTGAACCGGACCAGCAGTTGTCAGATGCACGAGATGGAAGTATTGTGCAGTCTATGGCCTTCGGCCATAGACTATCCTATGTCTATGTGCGAAGAGGGATGCTCGGGCTGTCTAATCTGCTCACTCGTCCGTCTGGCGCCCCTCTCCGAGAATTGGGGCCGGACCACCGACACGCTCGGGCGACGATGTACAGTACGAGTAGGGGGAGGTAAGGGAGCGGGAAAGGTGGCGGTTTCGAGCCTGCAAAAGCTCTCGTCAGGGGGCTACCGCTACCGCGGCGGCGCTACCCCGTCCGCTGCCCGTCCGAGGCCGTTTAGGGTACTAGCTACCAATCTTACGCCCTATGCAGGGAGCTGGCCAGCTTGCAGAGGCGACAGTCTGGTAGTATCAGCCGCCAAGCAAAGCTGATATCAGAGTGAACCAGAGCTTGGTTGCCATTGATGTGCCCAAATGGTAGTCCAAAAGAGCAATAGACTCGGCAAAGTCTCGGAACGATCGCCGAGCACTCTTCTACAATCTACCCACGCCTTCCGGTACCCGCTCAAAAGTTCCGGCCACATGGTAAACCTAGACTGAGACTCCCTTCAAAGGGCCTCGTGAATGAAAGTTGTTTCAAGGGTTCTACTACCACTGAACTTGAAGTAATTCTCGCTCGGATTCAAAATCCGTTCTACGAAACAGTCTGACCCTGGAATCAAGGAAATTTGCCATGCAGTCGACTCCCTCATTACTGTTAAGCCATAGGTCCATAGTAGGTTTTTGAATTTTCGGACTGCCTTTTGACGCCCTATAGGTATGTATGGTCTCTCCAATAACCCACACTCCCTTATAACTCATACCTTTTGAGCTGTCCCGACAGGTATGCGTTAGGAGGGAGTCGACTGCATCCGCTTTTTTAAAATCGTCATTCCCTGAGCCTGAGGCTCTCTGAATGCAACCGCGCCATTGGTTGGATCGCATCAACCCCCAAAGCAGAGAGGCACCGCGTTTCCGGCGGTTTTGCGAGAATTGGGTTGGATACGAACCTGTGGGATAACTTGAACACACCGGCGTTTTAGGTCTCCATTGATACTGACGAGGCGCTGTTTCAGGTGGGTTAGAGAACCTATTTCCTGGTCTATCATCCTGGATTGTCCAACTAAGCTGGCAGAGACTCTACACCAACCATTGTACGTGCCAGAACAATCCACCCCACGACGATCTTGCCTCATGATGATCTGGTTCGGTGGCGAGAGAACGATCAAACGGTCTTTCCTTGGGAGGCAAACGATCACTGGACTCGACAGCTACATATTGACCGATGATCACTGATCTAGATGTAAGATCCGCCATGTGCACAGGAGACACTTCTCGTCGTTAACAGCCTTTGCCAAACCAACAATTGCACACGTACGATGTCATGATTATGGTCTGAAGAATTCACACTCTTTCCCATTTGTTCCCTGATGATACCCACTAGACCAATCCCTGGACAAGCCCTTGTCTACTTCATTCTCGTCAGACTTGTTCTCGCTGCTTTCACAAACGTGACTATTGATGATGCTGTTTTGACTGGCGTCGAATACCTCCCTTCTCAATCGGATTGGAATGAAAATAATTGCACTCAATGCCACTCGGTTGAACTGGACCTATCAAAAGTGTACAACCACACATTGCATTCCAGCATCAGTTTCTGTTCTTTTACTGGGGTCTTTGGGTGCCCAGCGATAAACTTCACTTTTACAGGCAAGTTCCTCCCTCAGGCTGTTCAATCGTAAACCTTATTCACGTGAGAGTCGAAATAGGGAATGCTCTGTACATATATTTTATTCTAGTAAACAGTCCCACCAAACCGTCCACTCAGTTGATTTTCATTCTGGACGACCAAGAGGCCGGCCAATATATACAACCCTCATCACAAAGTACCGGTTACCAGTACAACGTACCAGTCTATGCCAACGACTCCATAGCTTTCGGAGAGCATACAGTGACGATACAGCCAAATACTTCGACGGGATCGGCGGTGTGGATGTTGTTCGACTACCTGATTTACACGTGGGTCTATCATGCTCTCGTTCTGTGAGAGGTGGCCGTCTCACGGTTTCGGTAGCACGATTACGGATGAGTCAAAGTCAACATCTAGTACCACAGCAACCACAGCAACCACAACAACCACAACAACCACAACAACCACAGCAACCACAGCAACCACAGCAACCACTGTCACACTACCATCAGAAACTTTTGCAGCCATTCACGGAGAAACTGCACGATCACCTACCAATGCTATTATAGGTGGTGTGGTGGGAGGGGTCTCCTTCCTTGTGATGGCATCTGCGACTCTGATGTGTTATCAGAGAAAGAAGAAACACGGAGGTCAGTCTTCAGCACGACCAGGGACTCGATTGGAACCGTTTGTTGCGCACTACGAAGTGAGCATGTCGAATTGCCATTATGTTGACTCACCTGAATGGATCCGATCTTGCATTCAGCCTGCTTCAATAACTAGAACGGAGACGTTATCTGCAAACCTACAACTGCCTGTTCTACCTGCCACCACCGCACCTGTCACATCTAGTAGTGGTCCTGATCTGGTCGAACAGGTCGAGCTTCTCAGGAACGAGGTAGCCCGTCTCCGCGATCTGCACGACTGGGACCAAGATGCATTTCCCTCACAGCCACCTCCTGAATACCATAACCCATACCTTTCGGGACAGCTCAAAAAGTATGGGTTATAAGGGAGTATGGGTTATTGGAGAGACCATAGGGCGTCAAAAAGCAGTTCGGGAATCCAAAAACCTATGGCTTATGAGGGAGTATGGGTTATCCCTGGTATGGGTTATGAGGGAGTCGACTGTATACAGGTTGATCTACTGTCGGTAGCCTCCCGAATAGTAGTATGTTGCACTGCAGGAAGCACTTTTCGGCAGCAATAGCAGTCTTAGAGACCCATTTCCGTTGTAGGCCAGGCCTATTATTGATGTTGGGCGAAATGGGTCTGTGAGATAAGAGGACCTTTCAAAAAGTGCTGCCAAGGGTGGTATGTTGTATCGTACGATTCTCTCATAACGCACACCTTCGGAGCCACCTATCACGCGAGCTGCTGAAAATGAAAATGACTCGATCGAAAGACTCGAAACAACTTGGTCTCGTTACTGAAAGCGTTGTGGCGTCGCTCGTTTCCTTCACTTGCCTCATCCAACTGCTACAGAGGGGCCGTGTTTCCGGCGTTTTTGTAAACATGGTAGTGGGATAGTACGAACTGTGACGTAGTAAGACACTTCCATTGGTACCGACGAGGCGTTGCTTTGGGCTAGGGAACACATTTCCTGGTTTATCATCTTGGATTATCCAGCTGAGTCTGGCAGAGACTCTACATCAACTATTCTAGCAATTCTACACGCCAGAAAAATCTACACTGGACCCCACGACGATCCTTGCCTCGTGGTTCGGTGGCGCCTGAGAGAATGATTAAACGGTCTTTCCTTGAGAGGCAAATGATCGCGGGATCAATGGACTCGGCATCTACATCATATTTACCGGTGATCACTGAATGTTAGATCCACCATGTGCACTGGCAGGAGACGCCGTTTCTCTTCGGTAAGTTACAGCCTTTGGCAAATCAACAATTGCACGGCACTCCACGTATGATATCATGATCATGGGTCTGAAAAATTCATACTCTTTCCCACTTGTTCACTCATGATACCCACTAGACTAAATAATGACCAATGCCTGGACACACCCTTGTCTAGTACTTCATTCTCGTCGTCAGGCTTGCTCTCGCTGCTCTTGCAAACGTGACTGTCGATGATGCCGTTTCGACTGGTGCTGCGCCACAGTACCTCCCTTCTCAATCGGCTTGGAATAATTGCACACTGCATTGCCTTCCCTGGCCTGGACCAGAGCCCTGTCTGCAGAGTCAATGATCATCGATCATGCACATGATTCTTTGCTCCGCACTAACCATCGTTCTTATGACTACATGGTCCCTAAACTGAGTATGTCTTTGGTTCAGTGACTCGGACATCCACAAATTCTTTTGTTCCCCAGTAGTGTGCCACACGCTCATCTCCAGTCACTTTGTCATAATGAGCAAAGACGTGCGGGTACTTGGCGCGTTCGGCGGACCCAAGCGCAAGCGTGGCAGCAGCGTAAATTGTGCCAACCAAAACGAAGTCGGCGAGGGTCAGAGTGTTCAACGCCACGTAACCAGAGGGTTGCGCCGCAAGATGCGACTCCAGATAACTGAGGCCACGAGCAAGGCGCTCAGAATTCTTATCAATGACCTGCGGCGAGTGCTTTAGACATCAAATCGACATCAAGTACTGATCACTCTGATCCTTACCTCGAGGTAGAAGGTCCCATAGTAACCATAGACGATACCCGAGATGTTCTGGGTTGGGGCGCTTATCTCGTGTTCAGCAAAGTGCACCCATTGATCGACGATCGCGACATCGTGAGCATTTGAGCCCAATAGATCCTTGTCTCCGATACTGCTCACTGGAATGATTGAGTCGGATGTCCTTGATGTCGACGAAAAGATCGCCAGGCTACTCACAATAACGGGCAATGGTGGTACCTTCGGTTAACTTGAATCCGTCCACACCCTCGAACGTAGGAATTTTGCCATACGTAAACTTGGCCGTGAATTCCGCAGGCTTGTTCGTGAACGACCATCGAGATTGTTCGAGTTCGAACCCGTTCACCGCTGCGACGGTGAGGATCTATCACAGAGATGACGATAAGTCGGCCGCTAGTCTGCTCCGAACAGTTATGAACGTACGACTTTGGATTGTCGTTGGCGAGCGTCGCCCCACAGAGTGCCGATAGGAACCATTTCGTTGTGTGAATCAGTGAGATTTGTATGTACTGTATGGCCTTTTATCTGTCTGTCGGTAAAGATTTAAAACCCCAGCTGATGGAGCACAGTCAGCATTGAACGAGGTTTGTCATCGCGTGCCGTAGCTTGCGCAAGCCTTTGTTTCCCTCATGGGCAAATCTTTGTTGATCGTGTCGACGTAATCATCGAAAACTTGTTCGTCTGGCTTGTCTTGGTCACATCTGAGTCATCCGCGCGAACGGGATCAATGGTCGTCACGATGGTACCACGGAAATAGTCTCGTCCCCAGCTGGAGACAGCTGTCGCGTCAGCTGGGTTTCAAATTGCGCTGCAGAACGCGTTTTTCCTTCAGCTCATTCAAGCTCCGCTCGCAACGCTCCGAACGTAGAAGACTCTCGGAGACAGCCGGAGAGGACCCCTTGAGCACCGTGGTGAGCCTCCGTATCGTCTTGCAAACCGCTATAATATTTGATTCTTTACTCCCACCAACAGTAGATCTGCGACGCTCATAGCCAATCCTCAACAATATGCGTCCCGTCAACTCCGCACTATATCGTTCTTGGACTACTAATACAAGTTCCTTAGATTATGTATGTCTTTGGTTCAGTGATTCGGACATCCACAAATTCCTTTGTTCCCCAATAGTGTGCCAAACTCTCATCTCCAGTCACTTTTTCATAATGGGCAAAGGTGTGCGGGTACTTGGCGCGTTCGGCGGACCCAAGTGCAACCGTGGCAGCAGCTAAAATTGTGCTGACCAAAACGAAGTCGGCGAGGGTCAGAGTATTCAAGGCCACGTAACCAGAGGGCTGCGTCGCAAGATGCGACTCCAGATAACCGAGGGCGCGAGCGAGACGCTCAGCAGTTATATCGATGGTCTGCGGCGAGTGCTTCAGACATCAAGTCAACATCACTTATCACTCTGATCTTTACCTCGAGGCTGAAAGGCCCATAGGTACCGTAGACGATACCCAACATGATCTGGGCTGGGACACCTATCTCGTGTTCGGCAAAGTGCACCCATTGATCGACGATCGCGACTTCGTGAGCATTGGAGCCCAGTAGATTAACCTTATTTCCTATACCACACACTGAAATGGTTGAGTCGGACGTCCTTGGTGTCGGCGAAGAGTACGCCAGGCTACTCACAATAACGGGCAATGGTGGTACCTTCGATTAATTTGAATCCGTCCGGACCCTCGAACGTAGGGATTTTCCCAAACGGAAACTTGTCCATGAACTCCGTAGGCTTGACCGGGTACGACCATAGAGGTTGTTCGAGTTCAAGCCCGTTAACCGCTGCGACGCTAAGGATCTATGGCAGAGACGATGCCGATAAGTCGGCCTCTAGTCTATTCCGAAGAGTTATGAACGTACGACTTTGGATTGTCGTTGGCGAGTGGCGCCCCATAGAATGCCGATGGGAGCCATTTCACTGTAATCACTGTGATGTACGTAAGGTGAGATTTGTTTCGCCTTTTATCTTCTAGCGGTAAAGATTTTTGAACCCCAGCTCATGGGGCTGTCAAGCGAGTTTATTCCATCAAGCCTCTGGCATGTGCTTGCGCAAGCCTTTGTTCCCCTGTGACGTAACTTTGAATGTCGACGTAATTATGGTGATCATTTGATTCGACGATCTCTCCATGAGGCTCAAGCGCTCAGGGCTGCCGCGCGGAATCGTCATTGAAATGTGGGCAGAATTATTTTGAAGCTAAGTCTGCTTGCAGAACGGAAAAACTATTTAGACAATTTCCTATGTCACTACGTGGCAAAAATGAATAATCGAAAACACTAGGATGAAACCCCTATCATAGGGCCAAAAGAGTATTGACATCGCACTGCCCGTCTGAGACCTTGTCCAGGACAAGCTGGCAGCGGCCCGCACAACAAAGCCGGTCATTTTTGTGCCCTTAATACTTATCAACTGCCTCCAGCTCGGACCAGTCAAATACCTCGCGTTCGAGCACCTCATTCCCATCAAGTTCGATCTGGGGATCAAAGATGGAATGGCTCTCGTATTTCCTGGCAGTGCATTCAAGTTGGCTTTCTCGCGCTCAATGGAATCAAAGTCTTCGACCAGAAAAAGTGCGATCATGAAAACGACGATTGAAGACCTGCTTCACATGCATCCAGAAGGAGGTATTGTCGGAGGGATCAAGAGCGAGCTGGGGCATCTTCCCAGCATATCCGAGTTAGATTGATGAGCTCAAGCATACACGACGCTAATGATGCTTCACGGGTTTCACATTCACCAATTGTGTGACAATAGGTTTCATAGTCTTGATAAGCTGCTCAACTCCCCGGCCAAAACTCTTCATCTCGGATGACAATCTTGATTACATCTAGTGCAACAGGCGAGAGGCCGCATCAGTCTTCCTAACTGCATCGGGTCGTTGAACAGATAATGTAAAGGGGTTATCTAAGTCCATATTCCTGGACCCTTTAGGGTTCCAGGTTTATCTGACGTTTTTGTTTTCTGCAATTTTTCGCGAAATTAGGAAATAGCTTAGTCATGTTTTGGAACTCCGACGCTGTTTCTGTTTGTCGCGCGTGAGCTCTATCCGTAGTAGTTGCGTAAAATATCATTGCCACAAATCAATGCTGAAGAGGACCTCATGACCTCCACACTGTGGGCCTATGGTATGCGGGTCCAGGGTTGCCCGTAGGGCTGTGGTATTATATAATTGGCTTTATACAATGATCTACTTGCATTACTAATACAATCTGCGTCATCGTCTTCGTGGAAGTACTTCGTCATCAGCATGATTACGCCATACCTTACTAACTGATGCGACTCGGAAGATACATAAATACTACGGGTAGTACCATGGGATCTCGGATCGACCTATCCTATTGAAGTCACGTTTCAGTTTCCCTCCACAAGGACACACTGCCTGGTAGCAACGCTCAACAAGCACACGTCTACAATGACTCACACTACGATCAACCTCGGAGGAACAGCGTCTAATGTTGTCGTTGGCAAAGTTGCTGTGAGTTACAATCTACGAGTTCAGCCTCGGCTTGATCTGACTCGGAGTCCTCTATCTTAGCATGGGTTGATGTCGATGACGTGCGTAACCGCTGACACTTCATCTCTCACTTATTCAACGAGGGCCGGTCTAGATGGAAGGAAGTTCCCGAACCAGATGAACAGTGTTTCGAAGCAATCAAGGCCGGTATCGATGCTTTGCCCCCTAACGCTAAAATGTTCCTCAACGGAGGTGAGCGTCAACCGCCAGCTTTCATTCGCTTCGTTCCCGACATCATTTATATAGGGGTGTTTTACGGGCACAATGGGGCTACTACCAATCTCGAGTTGATTGCCAGGTTCTTTGAAAAGTATCCAGAGTATTCCGACAGGGCTTTCCTTTCGATTAAAGTGAGCATCCATGTCGCAAAATCATTCGTGGTGGCTGAGAGCATCGGTCGCAGGGCGGAACTAAACCCGTCACGTTGGAGCCTGATTGCTCGTAAGTAGATGTGTCAGATGCATGTGTCCTTTGTGAACGTCAATACTAAACGCCTTTCCAGGCCTGAGAACCTTGCTCGAGAGGTCAACCTGATCAATGAGATATTCAGAGGGACAAAGCGTCTTGACTTGTTCGAGTGTGCTCGCGTCGATCCCAAAGTACCCGTGGAAGTATCCATCGCTGCGCTGGCCAAGTTGAAGGAACAAGGCAAATTGGACCATATTGGCATGTCTGAATGTAGTGCAAAGACACTCCGTCGTGGCAACGAGGTTTGTGTAATCATGAGAGCACGAGCACATAATCACCTCCAGCTTTTTCTTAGGTTCACCCTATTAGCATCGTCGAAATAGAGGTCAGTCCGTTTTCATACGAGGATGAAACACGTGAAGGTCAGCTTGACTCTTCTCATTCCTGGATAGTATGATCTGACTGCGCTGCTCCAGTTATTTCCGTGGCGAAAGAGCTTGGAATATCAGTTGCCGCTTACTCGTAAATTCCTTCTTGATGACTGTGCTCACTGTCAATTCTCAACGCTGTGTTACCAGGCCGCTTGGAAGAGGTTTCTTTACGGGACAGATAAAGAGACCCGAAGACCTTCCCGGTATGGGGTTCCCAAGCAGTTCTTGTAGGTAACAAGCCTAACACCGAGTATCATACAGCGGGCGATTTCCGCCGTCACATGCCTCGCTTTCAAGAAGAAGTAAAGTTTACTTCACTTTATGCGCGCACATATCCCGTATTCATCATCTCGCATAGAACCTTAAGCATAACTTTGCCATCGTCGACGCATTGACAGAAATAGCGAACAAGAAGAACGTGTCTTCCGCCCAACTCTGTATAGCCTGGGTGGGTTCTCTTGGACAGCATGTCATCCCTCTTCCCGGTTCATCGTAAGTTCTCGTCAATGTGCAATCCTTTCTCTCCTGACAGCATTGCGACAGCCGCGCCAAACGTACCCTTGAAAATTGCGGAGGTGGTGATGTCGTCCTCACAGAGGACGAGCTGCAACAGATCAATGAGCTGATTGAGAAGGCGGATGTGAAGGGGACTCGATACCCTGAGGCTCATAAGAAATACGAGTGGGCTTGATTCAAGCAATCCGTTTTCGTCACTACTGCGTATGAACGGGAATTTCGTATGAAGTCATGTACAGGCAGAAGCACCAAGTCGAGTAAACCCATAATCAGTTTGACCCTAAACATGCACTCATTTTGAAGAGACTACTATCGGGGAACATGCTTATTTAGAGAACGCAATATTACTTAAACCGTGAAACACACTGCTTAGAAAGTGAGCTGAAAATTAATCGATGCGGTGTTGAACGAGAGGGTCGTTGTGCCCGGCGGGTCCTAGAGGAGAAAGGCCTGATTCGTCGCAGGGTCAACGAAGAACGCCCGGCCGCGCGCGTCGTAGCGGACCTTGTTGGCAGTGGTGGGACGGCCTGAGGCGGCGATGGGCGCCGGCTTCTGGGAGGAGGCTTTCGTACGCCTGGCGTCCTTCGCGTCCATAAGTTGTTGCTCGATGTCCAGGCGCGCACAGGCCATCTGAGACGTGTATGGAGAAGCGGTGGTGCTTTGTGTGATGCAGCTGGCAATGTGATCGCGAACAGACGGAAAGTTCTCGGACAGAGCGATCATCATGATAATGAGCGTGAATGTGTCCTTGGTGGGGATACCCATGGAAAAGATACGACGGACATCTTCAGCGATCGCCATGCTGGTGGTGGCGAGCCGTTCGGAGCGGCGATAACGGACACCGAGAAGTTTCTGGATGAGTTGAGCTTGCACGACCGGACTCACGTGCTCATGACGTTTGCGCAGATTGGTCCAGACGAGATGAGCGTTCCGTTCGCCACGGAGAAAGATCTGCTCCTCGGACGAGCAACAGTCGCGGATAGCAGCGATGACGGCCAGATTGTTGGCGGACCAGGTGGCGGCCCCTTCGGCGTCTGTGGTGGGGTCGGGCGAGGGAAGGGTACCGTCGATATATGCGCCGGCATGGTGCATGAGCATGAGGTTAGTAACCTCCTCGCTCCAGGTGACCCAATTGTTAAGCTGGCGATCTAGCTTTTCTTTGATTTTGCTAGTGTCCAAGGTGCTGAAAGCGACCTTCGGGACGGATGTATGCATGCTTCTTACAAGCAAAGCGTCGAGTTCCGCGATGGACAAGGTGATGCCCGCCGACGGGGGTGACTCAGCAGGAGCGTCTGAAGATGAGCCGGGGACATTGCTATCCGACTCGGGTGATGCTCTGTGGTTGAGGGGCATGGCGCTCGAGTGCAGGTGGGGAGGCGCCATTTGTGGGGACATGATGAAGGCTTCGGTGGAACAGGGATGGAAAAGGAGTGGGTCCTCGCGCGGGTCAGTATTTATACCAGTGGATGGGCGGGATATTCACGCCGAAGGTGCGGAGGGGGTCCAAAACGGAAATGGAGTTGCCCGCCCGGTCAGCGCGTCTAGGTGATTTCAAAGAGTCTCGGAGCGCGTAAACTGTAGGAACCTAGAACGCGTCAATTAGGTACAAATTCAAACGGCCGTACGAATGTACTCACCCGCTCGGTTCGAGAAAAGAGCGGGCAGCATAGCCATCGTATATGTAGTGCGAAGGAATGGAATGCAGACCTCAGCGCTAACGAGAGGGCTGGCAACAGAAAATAATTCGCAAAACGGATAAATAGATAAGAGTCGACATGTCCAACAACGCTTACTACGAGTCTCATCCAGAAGACGACGCAGCGATTGTATCGCTCATCCCCCCAGCTCCACGCTCGCTGTATGTTTCCTTAACCTCTCCAAAGCCCTCCGCCTGGGATCCATGTACCCCTTGTCGCCGGCGAGGCCGGTGTGCCCGGTCGCGTACCCCAAGCTCACCGCGCGCATACCTGCACTCCGTTGGATGCCCCCCACAGTCCCTCGAGCAGTTGCGTTCGCGTGTTCGTTTTCGCCGTCATGCGCACCATCTTTCTCGAGCTTGATTTTTTTGTCGGTCCTCGAGACAGGCACAGCGATCGCCCAGCTGACTTGGATGCCGCGTTTGATACTCCATAACCAGACCAGCCCAAAGACGGGCGTGCTCACGATGACATTCAGAACAGGAAATAGGTCGGGGTAGCGCGCGGGAGGTGTTACGACCATCTCAAGTAGATGCAAAAGGGCCATTGATATGTTGACGACCTGGGTGGGATATTTCGTCACTTCGGACAAAGATAGGACGGTTAAAAGAAGTCACGCACGGCGGTAAGCATGTGTACGAAGGAATCGAACTGCACCTGGAAAGGGTTGTACCCTATTAATCGACACCAGAGTAAGAGCACAGCGACATATTGCACGCCAAGACCGTCTTTCTTTAACAGTGGCCACATGCTGTAAAGTTTGTTAGGACTATTGAGCATAAAAATACAACTACGTCCAACCTGAAGACGCCGACAATGTTCCCAAGAGAAGCCCACGCAAATACTTCATCACCAGAGGATGAGCTGGAGAGGAGGAGCGTAAGGGGTAGGAGAGGCAACAAGATTGACTTCTCGTGGACTTGGAACGAAAAGAGGAAAAAGGACATCGAGGACGTCAGCAGGGCGTAAGGTAGCAACGGTAGAGTCGGGGTGGGTAGTTGCGACCGCTGATCAGCCGAAGGTGAGGAAACTAGTCTTGTCTTGTAGCCCCCCCATAAAAGTCCAGCAACAGCAGGCAAAAACCCAAATGCCGTGAGGGCTGTCGAGCACTTGATCAGAAATCGTTCCTTGCCGTCAAATAAGCGTTTCCATTTGAGGACGGTGACATTGGTGAAACACCAAAAATTGGCGACCTTGTCTTCAAAAAGTCCGCGAGAGAAAGGGAAAATACGTGTTATCGAGGCCGCAAGGGTGGACATAGGAGCGAATGGAGGAAGCAAAGGCAAAAAGAGAATAACGAAAGAGAGTGTGGTTACCAGTGCCAGTCTGGTGAATAGTAGGAGGCTAATGTCTTTGTCAGTATCACGCCCTTGCTCCGGTATAGTGGTGATCATACCCTTTTCTAGATCCCAGGAAGAAACATTTCCCCAGTAAATAAGCACCGATTGCGGGGGCATAATAAAGAGACATTTGCTTGAAGCCCAAGCTAAGCACGAAAAAAACCGCCCCGATCAAGTCATGCCCGACAGCGAACGCGTTAATCGCTAGCAATGTAAGTCCTATTGTGATGATATATGTCACACTGTCAATCGGAGGTATGAAGTGTCTATGAGACATACGCACCAAGCATTACTGAATTGTATTGAAAGTGGCCAAAGTCGATGAGCAGAAGCGCAGGCTGAAGTAGCAATGTAACAAGCGCAGCATGCTATAGTCCAGGTGAACTCAGATAAACATTGGAAGGAAGAAGCGACGTACTTGCGTCCTCGAAGAGCGTGTAGCAAGCCACGTCTGTGTGAACGCATACAACGCCGGGACGTATATGAGAGTGTCGAGAAAGATCACGCTTGCTCGCATGAACAATTTACTTCCTGCAGTTTCTATTCCACGGGAAGCATCAAGAGCAAACCATGACGGTTCTATCCACGATCCACTTGAAGAAAGTCCGG
>JBBPPY010000989.1:0-14229 GCA_038092195.1 Leccinum barrowsii | reverse complement strand
CTGAAGACTTCCGGGACCGTTGACGTGTTTTAATAACCTCTCCGGACGGAAGAACCACTGTCTGTCAGCAACGGAGTCAAGTTACGTTCGTAACGGCAGATTTCAGATCTACACATACTGCATTAAGGAACCATTCGGCTTTGGCTGTTCCATACCGCACTGCATTGGCTTTGAGAAGGATTGTCAACTTGCGTCAAAGAGCCACGAAGAAAGACCATACTTCCGGAACATCCGGTGCTCATCATCCCGCCTATTGTTGCTGCCGGAGCAGGATCCAACTAAGAACACGTTACGTCCGACAACTGACATATGGAATAGGTGTATACCCACAGGAAAGAATAAAGGAATACCTGTTGATATGAACCCAAGTTAACTCGATTCCAACACTGAAATTTCAAGGACATGTACCCTTCTTCTGTAATGTTTCGTTAATCTCCATCCAGCCAATCCCAGGCTGACAAACGATGTCTGAATCTTGTTCTGTACAGCGCCAAGAAGTAAATGGTGTAAAGATTGGAAACAATATAGATGGGTAGACCACGAGACGTGCGTTAGTTACTTCGAGTGACTTGAACAGAGCGTACGAACCATGAATTTCCAGAATCTGGTTCATGTTCGACATGTCGACGCAAATGCCGCCTACTTCATGCTACATAAAAGTTAGCCATGAGTGGCAACCCATAGAAAGTGTGGCGAATCGCGCATGGAGGAAACGACGTGTGAGAAAATATTGCGTTCGCGTAGCCGACCGAGGATAAAGGCCCCCGGCGGGTGCAAATTATGGAACGTCCAACATAGGAACCTGGAACTCACCCCTCGACAATGTCCTTCGAGGTTTGTCCCACCCGAGAATACCGTTATCGGCATCCGATACTTGGTGGCTATCTGGACGATTTTAACCACGTCTTCCGTGCTTCTAGGGTAGATAACTACTGTATGTGGACGAGCTGTAGAGTCCAACCGGCACAGTTCCGCAGTTCAACATCAGGTCCATCCCGCAGGCCAACTCAAAAGACAAAACGACTTGCACGCACCTGGATGGTAGTCGTGTTCTGAGAATCCGTGTGCATATAGGTCGTCCGGGTCGGTGCTGACGACCCCGGATTCCTGACCCTCGTCACTGAAGTTATACCGCATTTCTTGTATAGCCTTTTGGAAATCTTCTGGGGTTCCATATGTCGGCTCATTATCTTCACTGGATATTGGTTGGCGCCCGAGACCAAAGGCAGTCAGTGGGGATGGAAGACTCGCAGATGAGCCTATGGTATAGCCTAGCAAAGCGCATGTCAGTGCACCCAGCAACACTGGAAATGTTCTGGTTCGGCCCGAAGGTACAGCAGTGCTAGCATAGCGCAACTGCGGGTTCGCAAAGGGATGCAGAGACCAGCGTGCTCGGACAGGGGATGTTAGAGCGACACCCGTTCGAGCCAGAGTTGATCGAAGCATTCGCGAAATGAATCCAAGGGTTGGAGAACGAGCCTGAGGCAAAACAACGATAACCGGCCCGGACCCCAACTTCTTTGTGACGGGAGTTTTATAGTAAACGGATCGTGATCGTGATCATGGGAAAAATTTCATTAACCGACACAAAATGTAGTCACAAGATAATCGAACCTAGCCAAGTATGTATGTGATAGACGACGAGTCAAAGGGGCAGATCCCTGTGAGTTGGGCAATAAGTGGGACATTTTCAGTTGCAAGACCTAGTCTTCCCTCTGCCTTATAGACAGTGGCGTGTCTCTGACCTATCGATGCCACCGATGTGGCATTGTATCCAATGAGGTGGACTGACGCCTTGTTAATGTAAACGGTGGGGCAGAAAGCAAGGGCGTCGGCCTCTCAGAGCAGGAACATGCTCAGAAATGTCCCTTGAAGATGTCTTGACATGGTCTTGAGATTCTGAACTTGTTATCCTTAAATGGCCTATGTGAGGGCTGTGGCACAATTCGAACAACAAGTAACCGACATTACCCACCTTTGTTCGGAAAGGTGTAGACCACACTCTCCGGACGTTGGTGCTGTGGAGGATTGCCCCCGCACGTATATTCTTTGAGGCTCCCGTGGACGCCACTCCATAGTGCCGCTGCGGATAGCTTTGACATGCCTCGTGTCGTCAAAGCACATCCACAATTGTCCACAAGTCCACAGCGTCACATCCTATAAATCCGCCCCAAGTTGAAGAGGTGAGGAGCACAACACTTCTTCCTCCCCAACCACTCCATCCCTCACATCACGCACCGATGAAGCTGCTTACAAAACACGTCGACCGACAGCTTCAGAAAAATATCCGGCAACACGTCTTTGCCAACGACCTGATGCCCAAAATTCAGCGGATCAGGCAGTGCTTTCCAGGGAAATGCCTACCTGAGCCAACGGCCGAAGTGATCGCCGCCTGGAACGACTTGCCAAACAAGATGACGGATATCCTGCCCATGTCGATGAGGACTGAGTTGTTGTTCCTTACGGCCCCTCCGCCAACACCGACGGGACTCGCTTTCGATATGGACGAAGTTGCATCAAGCGATCTGTTCATCAATGGTTACCACGATGACGACTGGGTGTTCGTCGATGACACCCAATCGCCTACGCCAGACGAGGTGGCATTTCAGGTCGTTGAAAGCTCTGTCGCAAGTGAAGAAGAAGAAGATTCGACGACACCGCGTGGACATCCACACCAGACATTGGACGGACAGATTCACGAAGAAGATTCGGTCCGATCCGCCGACAGTCCGCGTCACTCCTCAGAATCCGACAGCCCCTCGTCGTCCGCCGGATGCTCGCCGAGACCGGTGGGGTTTCAGAGCATGGTCAACCAATGGCTTCTGGACTACCGCGTCCGAGGAACCGAACCCTTTATCGAGTCGCTGTTCGCGTTCGCAATAAATTCTTTGGAATGTGCACAACTTGCATCTCGTATCGCGCGCGTCGTCACGCGGAAGGTGTCAAGGATATCCTATGTGGAAGGGAAGAGCCTGGAGGACGCTCTTCGTTTTCAAGCATTGGCAAGGTTCCAAAAGTGTTGGGAATTGGTGAGTCGCTATTGAAAATTGCCATCATTTGGACATGTTTAACAATGCAGATATACAGGAGGATACTCACGCGACAGTGCCAACCTCCCGGGGGGATACGGTGCCACCAACGGCATACTGCATTCACATTGCCAGCTTCATGGGTAGCTTATTCGATGCCAGAGTATTCAACGCAGGGGACGTTCATTCTTGCTTGTTCTTCTTGATGGAAGGAGAGAAGCGCTTTGACCGTTTGTGCGCTATACACGCGTTGTTGGTCCGAGCGAACGACAAGCTGTGCAAAACTCGCTACCTCCAGGATTTGAAACGTTTCAAAGACGCGATCACATCTAGAGATGTGGAGTCTGGAGAATGCGTCTGGGTTACGACCCCGCGTTCGAAAACGATCATAATTGTGAGTTGGATGATCAATACAAGTGGCTTGGGTTGTCTGACGATCAAACTCACAGGATATTCTCGCCCTAATTGAACGGTGGATGGTTTCGCAGGCTTCGAAACGAGAGGAGTCTCTGAGGCTCTCGGGTAATCGCATGATTCGCAACAGTGCCGTAGGACCAAGACTACGCCGCTACGCGGACAATGACCTTGTTTGATCATGTTGGTTTCGGAAGGAGACTTGGTAAATAGCTGTCAATAGGATCTAGAGGATGTAACATTATCTGTATAACGATCACTCTGTACCCCGACTCGGGAGGACAAAAAAATGTACCAGTCGATGGTGGAAATCAAAAAGGGCTCAACCGGGAATTGAACCCGGGTCACGTACATCTTCGCCACCAGTGTGGCGGGGAAACCCACCCGAAGCACGTATCATGCTACTAGACCATTGAGCCGTACTAACAACCGCTCATCTAATACCCAGCATGAATCCAGGAGCATCCCAATCAGTACTCGTCGTAATAGATACAGAAAACCCGATACCGACAACAGATCCAAAAGACAAACTACCGAATCATGAGGCCAATTCCAATTCCGATGCAAAAGGTACCCAGCAAAGCAACCCGCACCTCACCGTCTGACAACTTCGCCAACGTTCTCGACATGTACTTGTGCAAACGGTCTCTGACCGGCTCGACGAGAGAAAGAGCCAGTGACAACAATCCGGAAAGGTGTAGGGGATCGACACAAGGGACGGGCGGGCTGATCGCATCAGGCCGACTGGTGACAGTGTTATCTCTGGCACGAGCAGCGACGTCTTGGGACAGACGTATCTCCCACTCAGCCTCCCATCTGGCCTTGTCCCAATCCTGTGTTTTCTCGGCGATGTAATATGCGGTTTCGCGATGGCTTGCAGCAATGTTTTCTACTGCACGTTCGACCTCCCGCCAGCGTAGGAACCGTTCGGCTGCTTCATAGCGTAAAGATGATAATGTTTCTGGTGAACGGAACAAGCCATTGCGCAGCGCTGAGGACGAGAAAGGCCTGAAGGAAGACATGTGAGGTCGTGGAGGAAAACGTGTTTGATCCAGGCCATGACGGAGCACTATAACGGGGATATGGGGTGAAAGCGTGTCGATGAGTTCGTTTTCCTTGCTACATGGTCCTGTGTATCAAGCCCATTCAGCTACTGCGGAACGGAGATGGATAGTTTTCCCACCTGAATCTGTCAGAATTACAAGAGCGGTGTACAACGGAGTCCATGGTGAAGCAATTAGGTTGGCCAGAGGGACAGACGGCTGGCAGCGTTGGTCAATTATTTCCAGTAGGGAATGGAAGGGTGAATGGATAGTGGGTAGTATGGACGAAGGCTGGTATCCACTGCTCTTCAGAATCAGGTTGCCATAACATTTGCGGACCACGTACATTGTTCTGAATGTTGCGACGGGCAATGAGCTCGACATTCCGTGCCGGTTCAAATTTCTCGAGTCCATGCGCATCTTTGTGTTCAATCCAGTCTGTCGAAGCCCGCAGCAAGAAACCGTCGCTGGTTGGTTCCCATTCGCCCGGATCTACCACGTCCTCGTTGTCAGACAACAACAAGCTGGACACAAAAGCACGGTCCTCGACAGCATCCCCGACCACGAGCAACCGAATATCTCCAAGGGTCTTTCCGTACTGCGTTGGCCGTGGGAGGGCTTCTGGCAGGGTCAAAGACGGGATGATAAGCCCCTGTGTAGATTCTCTGGCATGGTCAGATTGAGGATGGGAGTGCGGAGGACTTGCAGCCGCAGATGAGAAGAAGAAAGAAGATCCGACAGACGGAAGAGAAGATATTGACTCTGATGGACTGTCGGGAGGTGAAGGAAGTGCGCTCGACCGAGGCGATGACGGCTGAGAGACGTTCAGCAGAGCAGCGACGGAACTAACGTGCAGTTCTTGTCGTGGATGAAGCGTTCGTATAGTAGCAGTGCTCGTTGATACGGCGCTCGTTGATTCCATGGCCGAGGAGGGAGAGGAGGAGTGTCAAACGACATTGTAGCCACTTTGCCCAGCTACACGCGTTTGGTCTATCTAATTCTAGACAGTTGCGTACACTACGTTAACTAGTAACAGCTCCACGGCATCGATCTACCCTTGGCAGCCGACCCGTGGTGATTCATTAAATATAAATACTGTGGATGAGAACATTCAAGTTGCAAGGCCAACACGAGGCAACGTTCAACGTTCAAACCCGATGCACTGCCCTCATGTTCACACTTGAATGACAAGGAACTGTTCAGGTATATCCGGGTTCTCCTGCGGGGCCAGCGTTGGTGTAACGTATTTCTCGCCATTCTCGTCCTCGAAGACAGTCCTCTTGACCTGCCGAGTCATCAGGAAGTCGTCAAGGTGAACACGTGAAATGCTCAAGCGCTCACCTCCCACACACGTGTGTTACATCCGATGTGAACAAGCGAAGGGGAACAGACGGATACGATCGAGATCGCCCTCTCCATCAGCCCTGGTGGAGAAAATGTCGAGAATAATTCACTCGTAGCCAATGGAAAGTTGATATGAAGTGTGCGAAGCTTCTTTGCTAACGCAAATAGGTGGACCGCATCGTCCTGTAAAGATACGTTCATTTCGCATGCAGAAGCGAGCGATCATCATGACGATCAGAATTAATGGACTTACTAGTTCGTGCTCGTCTACTACCACAAATGATTGTTCGAGCTGGGAACATTGAGAACAGACTACCTCCAGCGCGGCAAGATTAATCCCAACGTCCACGAAATTTTGATGGCCCCGCACATCCAACGGCGGACCCGGTGCTCGAGATTGTATATTATGGCCCCGTCGCGCTGTCGCCCAGGTAGAAGCTCTATTCGAACGTTGTCCATGATCTTCATCATCCAGATGCAAAGACGTCAACCGAGGGAGTGGACACAGTAGAAACTATAACTTAGGCAGTGTTTTCAATGGTCATCAACGATTCCAAGCCGTTTCCACACTGGCACCGGATCTATTTGGGCCAGACGGCGTGGCTGCCGGGAGCGACACCAAAAGCTTGGACAGAAGGGAAGGAAGGAGGTCCATATCACGTAGCGCATTCGGAGATATCGTGATTGGATAACCAGAGGAATCCAGTGTTTCTCAGAGGAGCTGCTCGAGTTAGATTGGTTGAAGTTATCTTTAAGGGTCGTCGTACTCACCGTGCCGAACTTGTGATCGTGTAATACGTCCGAGTAGCTGAACGCTTGCAGGAACGCGAACGCGATCAGAGGATCGATCGATCATCGATCAGCTACGAAACAGAAGGGATTTGGGTGAAAATTTTTGAGAAGCGAATATGTCCTCACCGACTCCCATGCTTTCTCAGTCCTCTCCTTCGTCCATGGCACGGGAACTTGTGAAAACAGACTCCGCTTTGGGAGACACGGAGTTGATGCATCTACCGGGACGATGGATGTCGGGCGATCTGATTTCAGGCTTAGTAAGCACTGCTGCGCTGGTGGTTGGTGGCCCGGAAAGAAAAAGCTTACATGGCAACTAAGTAGGCGTCGCTATCGGAGACACGGAGTAACTGTCGACCGAGCCAATATTCTAGCCGCTGGGACAGGGCAGATGATAGACAATAAGAAAGATTTCAGGCCGTGGGGCCGTCACGTGATGATAATAACGCCCCCAGGTTTTTAACTGGTAAGTGATAGTAGTGAATAATTAACGTTTAGGTTTTCGCCAGTACCCTACAGCGACTTAGACTCAATTGATACTGACGCAACGACGACGGCAAAGACAAAGGCAACTCAACGAATAACGAAGACGCGACCACGATGAGACGTTGCATCGCCCTGCACCCCGCCCCGTTGTTCGCCCAACCACCCCCGCGTTCTCTTGCTCCCACATGACGAGGACAACCAGACAGTGGTTACAAGACGACGACGACGACGGATGCAACATATCGGCGCGCCAGCGCATGCCGACTCGACTCGACAACAACGGCACCAACAACACGACAACGAGGTCTACTCTACTTGACGACGACTGACGACATGGACGACAACGCGACGATGACGATTCGACGTTGTTGTCGTGCCCCCGTCTCTCTCCCTCTCCCATCCCTCCGTCCGACTCTCTGTCCAGCACACCCTCTCCCCCTCCCCCCTCTTATCCCCTGTCCTCTGAATCTATCCACAGCCGACGACTCGATGTCGTGGTCGTGCTCCCACCTCTCTCTCTCCCCTCTGACGACGACGACAATGACACGGCAGGGAACGCGTCACCACCTCAGCGTCTCTCCCTCTCCCTCTCCCTCTCCCTCTCCCTCTCCCTCTCCCGTCCCCTCGTCCTCTCTGCCACAGTAGGTAATGACAATTCGTCGTCGTCGTGCCGCTGCCTCTCTTTCTCCCTCTCCCACCCGACGAAAACACAACGACGACCCTCGTAGGGAACGTACCCCCATATCTCTTCCTCGAGGAGACAACGGAGATGATGATGTCGACGCGACGGAGACGGACAAGCAGAGGGGAATGGGACGGAAAATGATGTCGACGGGACGGAGACGGACGAGCAGACGGGAAGAGACAACGGAGATGATGTCGACACGGCGGAAACGGACAAGCAGACGGGAAAATGACGTCGACGGACGAGCAGACGGGAACGTGACGAGGGATGGGGACAGAAAAGAGGTGGGGACGAGGACGAGACTGAGACAGAATGACGACGGGACGGGGGATGGGGACGGGTACGAAAGCCAGATGGAGACGGAGACGGAACGGGAATGGGAACGACAACGACAGGTGGGGACGAGGAGACGGGGACGGGATGAGGACAGGAGCGACGGTGATGATGAGACGAGGCTGATGGCAATGCGGCGAGACGGGGACGATGGTCAGGTCACAGGGACAGGGACAGGGACAATGACGACGGGGCGGGAGCACTCAGCCCTCGTATGCAAATGCCGACGCAAATGCACTATGCGTTTGCGTGCGTGTTTGCACGGGAGGGCAGCGGGACCAGGGGATAATGATGGGGGTGGTGAGGCCTACTAGGGAAATGAGTCAAATGACTCGAACGCAAGGACAACGTAGAGACGAGGTTGGACCATGATAGTGATGGTGACGGTGGACACAATGCTGATTGACGGAGAGATGACAACAGGACGACTAGTATTACGGTGCGATAACGAGGACGCGACGATGTCGACGGCGACACAACAGCAACAATGACTGAGCCGCGTTGCCGACAACGACACAACGACGCCGCTTGCAGGTACCAGTACATTGTAGGCTTGGTCACGGTGTGTAGCGGCTTGAATGTGGGTTGGCAAATGCTTCATACTAGTACCCGGGATGCCAGTGGTACCCCGGGCCATACCGTGCAGTACAGTCTCTATAGTATATACTGTATCTACAAAGTTCTATGTAGTATGGTGGCTCTATAGAATATTTGGGCCTACTATATAGTTCTAGCTAGTCCTATGTAGTCTACAGTTTCTATGGAAAATGGTCATGTGCTACAGGCCTTGAACATGGTTTGCAGATGTATCAGAATAAATAAAAAACTTGCAAACCTATCGAGTCTTCGTTCTCGGCAGACGCCTGACTGAGGCTCTCCGCTGCTCTCGCTTTGATGGTTTCATTGTCCCATCCAAGACCCGTACCGGTGATGATGTCCGACAAGATAATGTCGAACGCACGGTCCACATTGGTTTTATGTGGTTCTAAAAGCTCGCCTTTTCTAAACTTTTTTTTTTTACCCGCAGGGGCATCTCCTGCCTGGGTGCTTGGCAAGGAAGACGCCGATGTCAGAGAGATAGTACTCCCGACAGTGAGTCCTGGAAGTCCATGCGTCTCTATCTGTCGGAATACAATGTACTTAGTTACTTACCTCCGAATCCGCCAGTGGAATGGGTGTAGTCGACCACTGGCGGCTCAAACGATGCGTCACCGGCGGACGCGGCGGTCATGGTATCTGTGGTGGTAGGAGTCAGAAAAGGGACGACAAACATGTGGGGCGCTGTGAATTGAAACTTACCGAGTAAGTACTTCAAGTTGTGCTAAAGCCGATCAACGGCTCTAGAGGGCCTCGCCCTCGATCTGAAAAGTGTAAGTGATCAGTGAAAAGATGTTCCGCAATGGATAACTTACCACATTGCCTTCGAGAAACGTCATGTTCGACGTAAAACGGGGAGACGCCGTACCATATGAAATCCTGTTGGGGACTCGGTAAGCATCAGCAGAAGCTGCGGGAGGATCCAGAGGGGGCATTACCATGACGGTGGCCCCCTTTGTCCAAGTCAGTACTGATTGATATTTAATCGCCCGGGGTCTTGCACTGGCAGTGTCAGCAGAAGTTGGAAGAAGGCTTCCAGAATACGCAGACAGAGTCAGATACGCACCGCAGATGCGGCCGCGTTGTCGACCCGACTAATCGCTAAGCGCATGCCGTGAAGTACCTAAAACGTATTAGGAGACTGTGAGTCGAACTCGGGGCAAGTCGGGAACTTACCAGCATTCCCACCGTATCATGCCAGTGGTGGCATGGCAGCACCGGGTAATGATGACGCTGCAAACCCCAAATAATTCCCGCGCGTTTCAGACGTGGCTGCGCGATACACATCCGGACGTGCGCGATTAAGACGTGGCTGCGTGATACATACCCGGACGTGCGCGATTTAGACCAGGGTGCGCGCGATGGATATTACATTATCGTGACGGTACATGGTACATATGGCAATGGCAATGTATCAGGTAACACTAGTATATACGTCTGTGTCATTGTTGGGAGACCCGAAGATCAAGGTTTGTGCGAGTACGCGCATGTCGTCGTCACAGGTGAGGAAATGTGTGTGCGCACCGTCATTGTGTCGTCATCGCATCTTCGTGTCGTCCGAGTGGTTGTTGTTACGTGGCGTCCGAGTCTTAGGATGGGGATGGGGCGGGGAAGACAGCTCGTCGTTGTCTTCGGAGGAGGAGGAGGAGGGCGAGACGAGAGCGACGGCAGCGATTGCACAACACACACGATCGTGCGTGTTATGTGATCGCTTCTGCACGCTGAGGGGACGGGGACGGGGACGGGGACGGGGACGGGGACAGAGTGGAAGAGGGCGACAGTTGTCGTCGTCGTTGCGCGCGAGGGGACGTGCATGCACATTGTTGCGTCGTCGTCGTTGCAGGTGAGGGGGTGTGCGTGCGCATCGCTGTCGTTGCGGGTGAGGGAACGCGAGTGCGCACGTCCGAGTTGTTGCGTCGCGCAACGCAGGACCCGTGGTTAAATACGTGGAGTTCCCTAGTGCCAACCTTGAAGGAAGAACGGTTTCCCCAGGCTTGCTGAAAGCTTCCAGCTTCGTGTGGTCCGTCTTCTTTCTGATCGACGAGCTTGGCCATCCATGTGGATAAGCCCTCTAGGTCGTTCTGGAGAAGACGACTCGGAACACTCGGTGTTGTCAAAGTAGGGACTGAGGGAATGAAGCCCGAGACCCTCCGTTTCATACTCGTCAATGCGCGACTCAAAGATGTTCTGCTGAATGGAAGTTCTGCAGACGCTCATTGGTGTAGTTGATGCAGAACTGGTCGAGGGAATTGGGACGGCTGGTCACGTTCTGCGGTCCAGGACGAAGAGGCCGATGAACTCGATGTTGCCCAAGTGACTTGATACCGCGTAGACACCCTTTGTCCGTAAACTGAAGCTCTGTACATTTTCCAAAGCGAGATGCGTTTGGATTAAAGAATGTCACCCACATCGTCGTTGTCGCTCCTCGTCGCCCTCGTCTCTCTGCCGTGGTGTCCCCTCGCACTGTCAGTCGACGTCGTAGCTCCCCTCTCGTGTTATCAACGTGATGTCACGGATGTGATGCAACGAACACATGCACAATTGCAGTATTACAATCGCTGTGCGACGCCTCACCGAGCTATAAGTTGGCAGTAACTTGCTTTGACTGGTATTAAATTTGAACAATAGTATCTAAACAACTCCGAGGAATACAAACTGGTTCGATAACTAATCAGTAAAAATTGGCAAGACAAAAGTAGCACAACACGATAAGAAAGCAAGAAAAAAAGTCATTGCGATATGTCGGAACCCTGGTAACTGGACTCAGTTTCGGTGTCCGAGTCACGGGTAAAGCGAGTGTGACCCGGGGAATTTGAGCCATCAAAAATAGAAGTCCATCGTTGCCTACACTGGTCAATACCTGCTATATCCCCGCTGGCATACAGGTGTTTGCGGATCTTGCCGATCCGACGCTCGGCCCGTGTAAGGCATACCTGACTCTCTTCTAACTCATCCTCCGCAACGGATCGCATCATCTCCAGCTCTCGCACACGGAGCCGCTGGTAATGGACTTTTGCGTTATAGGCTTCCCGAGTCATTCGAGCGAGCTGAAGCGTTTGTGCATTCATGTATTCCTTCACTTCGGGGGTTCGAGGCTGAGGCTCGCCAAACTTATGATAGAAGTGAATACAAGCGACTGAGGGGAAATCGGTTCAGAATACCTACAGGTGGATTTGATCCCTTTTTCCTCTTGCCAGGACGGATGTCATCTTCTCCAGGGACATTGGGAAATGACCCCCGGGCCCGTTTTCTGTTGAAAGCGACGGAAGGCTCTGGATTGTGTAATTGATGTGGAACGGTGGATGACGAGAAAATCGCTCTAGCCCGAGAGTTGGACAAAGGAGATGATGATGCGAGAGAGCTATGCGCTGACATGATGAAGGTTGGGATATCTTTCTACGACCCAGCCTGAACGTCAATATGTATATTTGAAAAACACAGCATAGTCTACTACCGAATTGAGACATTTCAACAGTTAGCCATCATCGCTGACTTCGAGTTAGAGTGGGCAATAGTGCGTCCGGCGGACAAACCCCGAGAAGTAGAAGTAGCACTGGCAGGTGGGCACTTGTGCAGACCTGGTAATAACTTTAATAAGGTTGGGATCCTGGCACTGCGTGGACGAACGGTATGCTTTTTGAAGCTTAAGGTTCGGAATTGGGACCCCCTCTTGTGGAGTTGGCCGGTCACAAAATGTCACAGGTATAGTAACCATGAACAATTTGACGCTGTGCCAGTCTACCAGGAACTTCCAAGCGAAGAGCGAATACACTGCAGAGTCCACGGCCATGCCGAGCGCTGTCCAAGCGGAGCATGATTAATTTCCCAGTGAAAACTGGTTGTGCTGCATTCAGTGCATTTTTGCTGATTAATGTTTGGACAATGGACATATATTCGACGAGGGCGTGATTCTGCCCGTGCGGCGTTATCACACTAATTTTTCTACTAGAAAAGGGCCGGCGTTGCCGGCCTAGGACCTTGCGTCTTGAGACGTGACTACTGTAGGTATACCAGTTTTCAGAGTAAAAGACTAACGAAAGCAACCATAACTTTTCAAGTAAATCGATAATGTGAAGGATGCGAGACGTCGACCAAACGATAATTGATAATTGTTTAAGGAGATAGCAAATAAAATAACGTAAATTATTTACTACAATGGACGTTTTGCACACGAACCGAACACGGGGAAACGACCTTGCTTACGCAAGGTGATCTTTACGAATACTGCATGAGTTGACGTCGTTCAATTTTGTACCACCTATTAGCTCTAAGAGTGTATCATACATGAAGTAGTGTACTAGTTGAAAGGACAGCATATTGTTAGAGGGACAACGATAATTTTCACAGACTGGCCAACTTAGTTACTTAGTTACTTAGTAGAGTGACTAGAGTGACTCACTCACTCACTGGGGTCACCGGCTCAGACTATGGTACACGATAGGAATTGAACAGTTTATCGACCTCAGGCTAGCGAGTTCAAGTTTGCCAGACTGACTGGACCAGGACTCCGGACACTGTCGATACGTTCACTGATTCTATTTTTACATTCCGTTCTGCCCGATATGTATTCTGCCTGATCTGCTCGAAACTTTGGATCTGCCCGTTCTGCTGGGAAAATCTGTCCATTCTACTGCCTGAGTTCTTCAAGCGGCCGGGTAACTCAAAACGCAAGGTTTGATCGCCTACTATGGATTTGATATAAGCATTCGCCCGGAAGAAGAAGTACTTACGGCAGCGTTCTGCTTGTTCTGCTGGGTTCCTGAACTTCTGCCCAACTTCTCCACTGCCGACAGCGGGTAATTTCAACCCCAACTTATCGGAAAAGAAATAGTCCCGTTTGAGTCCCGTCACATAAAATCACACACGTTGTTACATAATTACATTGTAGGTACGTACTGTACTTACCATTTGATTCAGTTTATCGTCTCGGTGTTTGAAAATCAAAAAGGGATCCCAAGAATACTACATCGGCCGTGAGCAGCTCTTCCTTGACGCGCGTAAGAAGCTCGGACGCAGTGGCGGCGAAGTCCTTGTGCTTCCCTTTTCGTTTCTTCCGTGTACTAGTGACTCGAATGAACGTGTCGTATCCGAACTGATTATTGTCTTCTTCTTGTCCCTGCATGAGTCAGTTCCGGGTTACTGCGGATGAGTACTGTGGGTTTGAGAAAAGCCGTGAATGATTATCAGTAACCGCTCCCGGTTACCCGGTAAACGACCCCCACCTTCGCCTCCACCTCGGGGTCTGAGGAAAACCGAATCGAACCTGCATAAAATGTAGCCCTCTCCTGAAGGCACTGCTGCAACATGTCGCGCTACCAAAAAAAAATGCCACCGTGACACGATCCAGGGTTGAAACTTTGAAGGCGAGAAATGTTGATGTAGGAGGCACCCTTCCCGTCTTCCCATACACTGTTCGCAACCTCCCGATCCCGAGGGGACCATGACGGTGATTGGGAGCCTTACGAGCGCTATATGCGCAGCGCCCGTATCAACACTGGCATCAACA
>JBBPPY010000988.1:0-14230 GCA_038092195.1 Leccinum barrowsii | reverse complement strand
TTCTCGTTGCATTGTCTCGCGGCTTGAGACCTGTGCGTCCGGAAGATCCGCCGATCGACGAAGTTCATTGGAGATTTATGCAGCGGTGCTGGGCTACTAATAGTCAGAGCCCAAGCGCTGGTATGCCGAAGAGGCCGAGCAAACTTGGACAGAGCGTCCGGCCGTCTATCGAGGACGTTGTCGATTTCTTGTCTGTTGCTAGAGCTCAATTGTAGTCAGGGTTAGAATAGAGGACGTGAATATGGGACACTTGGTGCATTGTTCTGTTCGTTTTCCGGGTTGATGATGTGGTCTATTACTCTGACTCTGAGACACACTTTTGTTCGTGAGTGTGACATGCGTGACATGTCGCGTCCAACCGGTCACATGACAACTCATTTATGAAGCGCGCTAGCCTCCGTCGGTCGACACCGCATTTTTTTTTCTTACCGCAAGGCCCTACGCAATGAGTCGAAGAAGGGGCAACAACGTACGGGGCCCGACGTCAGCCTTGACAGAGTTTCTTCGCGTGCGTGTGTTCACATTGTTCGCCATTATGTATCGGTGGTGCTAAGACAGGAGTTCTTCGATTCTCTGTTCTACCACGACTTGAAAAATCAAACCCACACACTTGTTCGTTCGTTCGTTTAGGAATCTGGAATCAACCCTGCTACGATCGCGCGTCGTGTTGCGACGAGGGAACAAGGTCAAGGTCAAGGTCAAGGTCAAGGTCAAAGTCAAACCGCTGTCCAGAACGGGGTGCAAAACAGCAACGGTGCCGAGCCGCAGGGCGAGAACGAGGGCGAGAACAGAAATGAGGAGGAGGAGACTACGACAACACCTCGAGCAGCAGCCTCGACGAACCGTCGCCCACGACGTCGAGCGACCGCCGTACGTTCACGTTCCATCTCTATTCTCGTTTTGTTTTGTTTTGTTCTTGTCCTCTTCGTGTTCCTCCATTCCGACCCCTCGTCCCAAAATACAGGAGGTAGACTATGCATCCGATCAACTCGACGAAACCGACGATGAGCCCAGCCCGAAGAAACGCAAAGGCGCGAACGGCAAGGCAAGCGCAAAAGCAAAATCAAAGGCGAAGAAAAAGGCGAAAGAGGACGGCGACTACCAAGGGTCGTCTGAAGACGAGTATACGGCACTCTCAAGAAATCTGCGGTCTACGGGCAGCGGGAACGGCAACGGCAAGCCGCCCGTCGGGAGCTTCGAAACGTGCTCCCAGTGCGAAAAGCAGTTCACTGTGGTGAGTATGGAATGAATGGGTTCGTGACTGGTTCGAAGTCGTCTCATTCATGTTTATTCTCATATCAAGACGAAATACACCATGGCAGCGAATCCGCCACCAGGTTATCTGTGCCACAAATGTGCAAAGGCGTCTGGGCCTGATCCTTTCAAAAAGCCCGCTGCTCGTGCAAAGAAGACGCGTGCGCCAGAGAAACGTGGTCTGGTCAAATTTGAAGAACGTCGCCTTCCGACGCTGGCGTCTCTATGTATTGAGGTGACGATGTCGAGTCTGGTCTTCGTTTTTAGTTCTAAGTAAACTTCTGTCTCCTAATCACAGCTCATCGGGAACCACATCGACGACGTTGAAGCGCTCGGCGACATCGGTTCAGTCAACATGGATGAAATTGCCAAGACCCTGGCTCGGAACCGCAGCTTGTGAGTAGTGGAACGTTGTTCAAGTCACAGGGTTTATACCGTCAATGCAGGACATGCGAGAATGCTCCATTATTCTATGACGTGCAGAACAAGAGACTCAGGTTTTACGACGCTACCAGTGAGCCAGTTTGCTTTGCTTCCCCGCTCGACGTCGATCACTCAGTCTGTTCATCGGGCAGACTTGGCTGACACAGCTCTCACGACGCTCGCGAGTCTCAATCCCAATTTGACACACCTGCACCTCGACTATTGCGGTCGCATCACATGTCCGGTCATGACCACGTTTTCGAAATCGCTCCCGCATCTGACGCATTTGGGTCTGCACGGGCCATTCCTCGTGCGCCCGGAAGCGTGGATCGAATTTTTCAAGTCTAAGCCAGAGCTGCGGTCCTTCCGGATCATCCAGAGCGCTCGTTTTGATCTCGAATGTGTCAAGGCCCTCGCGAACCATTGCACCAAGTTGGAAGAGTTGCAACTGAAAGAGGTCGGACAGTTGAACGACTCGTTCGTGGAACCGTTGTGTGCCTTGCCACCGCTGAAATCACTGGATCTCTCGAATCCTGATGTCGGCGTCATGGAAGACGGGTGGATTCAGCTCCTGGAAAGGCATGGTGGTACGCTGGAGAGCTTCGATCCGTCCTGGCACGAAGGGTTTACGGATTCGGTACTGGAGTATGGAATGCACAAGCATGCTCGCATCCTTTCTGAACTCAGGTTGGAAGGTCTGTCGAGCTTGACGGACGAGGGGGTCGCACGCTTTTTTCAGAATTGGAACACGCCTTTCGTCCCGCTCGACTCGGCGGACGACAGCGATTCCGAAATGGGAATGGAGGTGGATGATGACAAGGACAGCCGTGGCTATGCAACATCTACGTCCGCTCCGTCCGCTCCGTTCACACCGAATCCACCTCTCCGCGTGATCTCCCTCGCGCGGAACCGCGCCCTCTCGAGCGCGACGTTTTCCGCGCTCCTCGCACACTCTGTACCATCGCTCATGTCCCTAAACTTGAACGGCTTGGGAGGTCCAATTTCCGCGGAGTCACTTGAACGGCTCAAGCACGCCGTGGACTTGCGCTCGTTGGATGTGAGCTGGTGCCGTGAGGTGGACGATTTCGTGATGAAGGACTTAGTGGCGAACGCAACAAAGTTGGCGGAGGTGAAGGTGTGGGGGTGTACACGCATCAGGGGGACAGGGTGGACTGGCAAGGTACGCTATTTCCCCGAGTGCGCAGCATCTGATGCTCATCATTTTTTTCCCCGATCGACCATGTTTTGATCGGCGGTGATGGTTTTTTTAGCGGGGTCTCAAAGTATATGGTATTGAACCGAACGCAGAGCGATTCGTAGAAGCATAATTCGTGGGACTGAGGATCTGATCAATCGATCATGAGGCATGTGCTTCCTTGCATAAACCTCTACCAGCATGCGTTGTAGAATGACCGCGCATAAGTGCATAAGTAGTAGTACGGGGAACAACTTTAGATCGTACGACGGCCAGTATCTACCGAGTCGTCTTGCTGAGTGCAGTCCCCTCGAGTTGCCCGTGTATGTATGTACTTTTAGAAAGGCAAAGTGATTTAAGTCTCAGCGTCCCTGAATACTATGAAGGCACGAAATGTCGTCAGTCTAAGGTTTCAGGGCTGATAGGAACGCGACCCATGTGCTTTTACTTGACCGTACGGCCCGAGATACCTCTGCCGAATTCATTGCATAGACAAACCAAGTGGTGTCAGCGAGCTCGTGAGGCCCGTGATGATCGGTCAACATCACGGTAAGGAGGGATTATCCGCAGACGACGGCCTTGTTACACCCTGTACGTGGAACTGACCGTCCTTGTAGCCACGTTCCAGTGCAAATCGATCTAAGTCACCTAGTTGGTTATCGACCAAAATATTATAGTGGCCTTCAGTGAGATCATCGGCCATGGCCGTTTGCTAGTAAACGAAGTACGCCCCGTTTGGAAGGTAATAACCGTTTTACTCCAATTCGGGGGCATTATCAGAGATCAGGAAAGCAGATGAGAGTGGAGTCGGGCGAGATTACAAGATGTGCAGGGGAGCGGCCACCGGCGGCCACGGGAGCAAATTCGCTCCCGAACTTCCTTGGGGTAAGTTAGGTTTAACTAGAACAACCCGTTGATGGGCGGTATTCGCTTCCCGAACAGAAAGAGAGTTAGGAGGTGGGGCGCCCGATGGACCCACGACGGAGGTCCTGGGGCCGTGTTGCGTAAGTCACAGGTGCTATATATCCGTGCGTCGGACTCCGTCCTAAACCAAGCTCTCGGTTCTATTCCGTGGTGGGAAGTGGGGGGAAGGTAGGGTCGAGCGCGATGACGACGGAGATGGACGCCGTCATAGATGAATATTCACCACATAATTTTCGGCGTGATGATGGTGGGAACCCGTTCCTCGGCAGAGTCTCAGAGAGAGAGAGAGAGAGAGAGAGAGAGAGAGAGAGAGAGAGAATGCGAGTCAGAGATGGGAGGTGAGCCGCGGGGCGTTCTGGAAAGACTAGCTGAGTGTTGTAGCCTCCTCTACTATAAGCTCGAGATCAGGCTCGAGATGCTACCGTGGGTCGTGGGGAAAGGGAGGGAGAAGGTGCCCGAGGACAACGCGCAGCCTGCCAGCGCCAAAAACGGTTGCGGTGAACGTGCTGGTACCGACGGAAGCTCCGGCCTTCAGGCAGTGGCAGAAGCAGTCGTTGCCGGCAGTCGACGATCAACATGGCGATGCTTGGCTTAGCCAGGTCCGTGTCTCGTTGCATCAAATCGCAGTGGAGCGAACGCGGGTCAGATCCATTGGTGATGGGCTGCGAGCGAGTTTGTTTCCGGTGCGATGTGGGAAGGAAAAAGGATTTTATCTTCGAATTTGAACAGGCTCCGAGCGAGTCATTGATCAAGAGACCGGCCGGGACCCCATCTCCGAATCACAATGCGGCGCTGAGTTGGAGGGATTTGATGTCGAAAAAAACGTAGGCAACGGTTTACTGCCAGCCTGAGATCATACATAGGGTTCAACCTAGGTGAATTGGACAGTCCCACCCGCAGGGGACATATTACCGGTTCCCTACTCGGATTCGGCGAGTAATCTGTCCAGTCTCGGTTAGTCTGGTAATAAACAGATTTCTCCCACTCCTAACCACCCTAGCATCATGTGTTTGGCTCACCTTGCAAGGGCTCGGGAAATCATTTGGCCTGAACGCCTTCGGCTCGGTTCCCAGCTCAGTTGTATCTAGTTAGGAAGCCGCAAAGTGAATTGCATTGGACACAGCTACGGATAGCCGCCGCGTTGCGTCGAACCTCGCGGCGTATCGTAGCCGTTTATCGGATTTCTGTGACGTTTTTCCTACAAAGTGATTACGATCCTCTCACGCGAAGCATCATGGGACGAGAAGACAAGCACGAAAATTGAGACCGCGTTGAAGTGGAGAGGTGGCTGTGCTGTAGGGTACTCCTTTGGATAGTTGAGTTCTTCTGCGTACTGACGTGTGCATCGGCGAACCCCGATTCTCGGCACATTAATAACTTCTCTACCCAACCCCAACCAGCCCGTGCTATTGAGTAATGTTTTCTAAGGTTGCAACGTTTTTCACCCTTTTGACCTAGAACCACCGATCGGAAATTATTACGCATGACAGGCTCCTCAAAGTGTGTGATGTGGTTATAGCTAACGTGTCCTAGGAGGTCAACATTTCGAACCTGTGCTTCGTGCAATGATACTTACCCAGTGACCGAATGATGAGAAGCTCGAGAAATTATTTTGGTACGGATGAGATCATTGCGTGAGTGGGTTCTCGTATCTTCTAGAGTCGAATCCGTCTGAAATGGTTAGTGTAGTTATGGGTGTTAACCCGCCCATAAGTTCTTATGGAATAGGAAGGACCGATGAATCGTCTGATCATGCATTTTGTCGTGAACAACAGCGGAAATAAAAATTTGTACAGACCTGATAATCAGGTTTGTCTCCCCACATCCTAATAGCTTCGACCCCGTTGGTTCCCTGGATCTACCGTGCGTGCCGTACGTAGATACTGAGATAAAAACATCGTCGGATCTTGAATGCTTCTCCATCGAGACTTCCGACGGGAAGTTGCTCAGACCTCATGGTAACGTTCTCGGATTGGCTCTATCTCTACACCGCGAACCCACCCCTGGAATTCTGGAAGGGTGATTTACGTTACGCACTTCCCGAAACGTGGCCCGGCGTTTGATTCCAATGGAATTTTTCATCGTGGCGTTGAAGAAGTCTGAATAATCAGTTTCTCCTTGAAGTAAACCCCGAAACCGAGGTGATCAAATGCAAGGCTCAACAGCTTGATCAGTGAGTTGACTAAATCTGTAATGCCACGATCATAATCATCGCATCAGATCAAACTCTTATTGTGCTCATCTTTTGGATGGCCGCTGTGCACCCGGATGCTTTTGTTTGCTCGCCCGCGGTCCGGTATCTAGATGCAGATCAATTGTGCGTAAAAGAGCTCATAATGCTGCATAGCACTTCGCCGAACCCCGAATTCGGATAATAGCGGGATGAAACTTCGACCGTTCTGACCAGTTGTGGGGATGTGTTTTTAAGGTCTTGATGCTCCCCTCCCTTCTTCTTTATTCTGTGCCACCGTGACGCTCTGTCCTCCAGACCATGAACCCGCAATATCCATCATCGTCGTTCACGTACGCCCCTTCGTACACATCGCAAAGCGAGATGGATTCACTGTATGTACTAGTTGGTCGTTCTCCCTTGATGTGATCGTGCTTGTCCTTGCATGGGTATAACTGGCGCTGACTGACGAACATTACTTTTTCTTTCATCTTTGTTCCTTCGACAGCGATGAATTCCTTTCCCCGCTGCTCCTCGACTTCCCCAATATCCCACCTATGCCCGTCTCCGCATTGCCATCCTCGTCCTCGTCTGCCTCTATACCAGCGCCATCGGCAGCAGCACTGGCACCATCAGCATCTTCAGCGTCAACGTCAGCACGCGCACTTGTACCCATGTTCCTTGTCCCTCACCCCCAAGCCCACGCTCACGCCCATACCCAAGCCACACCCCTCCCCACCCTAGCGTGCCGATGGGTCTCACGCCGTGATCTCCCTCTCATATGTGGCGTCCATCTCCACGCGGACTCCAAGCAGGCATGCGCTCACTTTCGTATGGCGCACAATGTGAGGGGAAACGACAAGGAGATCGTGAGCTGTCAGTGGCAGGGATGCCATGCACCGCCGATGCAGCGGGGAAGCGTGATACGGCATCTATTGGCGGTGCATCTTGGGCTGTTGCGCTGGCGGTGCGAGGTGTGCGGGCGGATGTTTTCGAGGAAGGGGACGGGGCATTTGTGTGATGGTGGGGCTGGGGAGTAGGGCCGAGGAAGATTGTACGGGTTTGGGGAAGCAGGGTGGGTGCGGTGTCGGTGGTCTTTATTTCGCCTCCTCCTTTTACCTCTTCTCTTCCTTCTTCCCTCTTCATTTTCTTCCCTTTGTTGCTGTGCGCATCGGGTAGAGACTGATTCTATTTGCTGCAGGGGGGAGGTACTACGGTTCGTCGTATACACGGACACTGGTTTTCCCTCTGTGCTTCCACCTTCGGGCTCTGTGCGATTCAAAGACTCGGAATTACTTCTGTCGATGTTTGCTAGGTTGATACCCTTGTTCCGTACCTTTTTTCCATATCTATTCGGATAGTCGGACAGTTTCTTTCCTCTTATAACGATCTCTTGATCATATCTCAGCATTCGAATGCAGATTACTGTAGAAATATCGGGAACTAACAGATTGTAGTCGTCGGCGCGGGCGTAGACAAGATTTCACGATAATATTTATTCCTCATCTCGTCAACGGCCGCTCGGGATATTGAGATGCACCGCCGACGGCTGATGCATTGATGCATGCTGGTTCTGGCCGTACGTGGAGCAAGGGGCCGTCTTGTCGTCAGGGTGCGAAGTACTCTCGGCAACTTGCTCGAAGTGGTACAATAACCATACACAGCATCCAATTTGTCCTTTTTTTCGTCTGTGGGCGGAGACCTTGAAACTGTACCCCATCCCCATCCCCTGATTCTCCAAATATCTATCGGATGGCGAGAGAGGAGGAGAGAAGAACAATTATCGTTAATTAGTTGAGCAAAGAAAAAGGAGAAAACAAGAAAAGAACGCCACCTTGATCCGTAGTGTTCGGACATCATCGCACCGTTTCTCGCAACAAGGAGCGACAAATATGGTATGGATGGAACGAACCTAGTTACTTGTTCTGTATACGTATGTCTTGGACCCACCCACCCAGTATTGATGTGTCAGTAACTACAGCCGAATTTCAAACCTTCGCTAACAGCGCTAAGCCGAGACTAGTGCTGTTGCAGTACGAACTGGGACGTGTCCTCGTTCTCGTGCCGGTTGTATGGTTACTTGATACAATTTAAGGTCGTTGACTCTGGAACAATGAAACAGATATAGCCCCATGTCTTGGTAAAATTTAAGTAATCCAGTACAGGAGAAAACGCTAGAGCGAAGTGAGGAAGATGGCTGTTGGTCGAAAAGCCGCGGATGCTTTTTTTTCCCTTTGGGCGCAAAGTTGGACCTCGGCGAACAATCTGTCGGGAGAGAGGGGGCTTGCTAGTGGGCGCACCGAATCTGATAGCCGTAAGGCAATATCCGCACGGGAGATGCCGAGTGAACCTACCTCGCGAGCAACATTACATAGGGGCTGGAAGGCGAGCACACATGCACACTCTTACGCTGAGGGTAAACAAGGGAGGACTATCTGCCCGCGTGCGCGTGCGAACAGGAGGGCGAGAAGGCGAAGGCGCACCGGACAGATTGTGACACTGAGCACGTACAACTTGAAGGAGCGGTGGGTCAAGGCGATTCAGAGCTCGACGTGACCAAGCCGCGCGTGCTGTGGCGCCCCCAGACCAGCCCCAGACTTCTAGCGCTGCACACGAATACAGAACTCGTACACAGTGGTTCTCGACGTTCCCCATGGCAGGCTCTGTCTCATGATCTGTCTCATTCGTAAAGAGGGAAGAATGGAGTCTCCGTTTCTTCCTGTGTCACCTTGGTAGGTCCACTTTACTGCCCAGTGTACTTTGGGGAATAAAATTAGAGGACTAGCAGTGGAGCCTCTAGGCTTTGTAAAGGAGGTGAAAGATGTGGCGCAAGTTCAATGCTTCCCACGCATAAGCTGACTAATATAACCAAATCTTGCTCCGTTCAGCGTTCACCTCGTTTCATCCGGCGCCCCAGTAGGAAGCTTCTTGAACATGAGGTGGTATTACTTTAGGTCCTCCCGTGAGTCTGAAAACGGTTGAGGTATTTTAGTTGACTGTTGTTACATCTTACGCGCATCTTCATCGCTAGAAATTAGAATGCCTCGCTCCCAGGTGCGTGATTCGTCTATTACTTGGTAACCCTATGAACTAGTACTTACTTCGGCGGTGGTGTTACACGTCGTGTTCTCTAAAAAGATGTATTCTCACCAAGATTCCAGATCTCATGGTAGAGATAGCACAGATGCTCATTTTATGATGAGCGCCGTATAAGGCCCGGGTAGGCTGTTGCACCTTTTGAGTTCACACTGAAGCCACCGATCCGAGTCGGGTGCACAAATACTAGGGTGCCTTTATATCGCTCGCAGAGCGATCCATGGATTGTGACAGGGACATGATGATATAAGAACATCATGATGGGATAAGTCCGTCGTCGCTTCCCAAACTGTGAGCGCAAAGTCTAAACCTCACTTGGTTAGCGCATGGAAGCATAATGGAGACCACAACAACTCAACAACGACGGATGTTGCCTTTTCACAATCCATGAATCGATGTATCCTGCTGAGAGTCGGTGGTAATCACTGTCTCTCCCGAGTCAAGTTGGGTCATCGGTAACCTGCAGGTAGTATCCGATAGCGGCGGTTAGCACATCTTCAAGTTCCGAGCCTCCTGACAATACATATGTCGAGCATTCTGATGACGGGTTTCCAACGATGGTGTTTTTCTTGACCCAGTATGCCCCATTCAGACGAACGCTCGTGCTTGAACGAGATGCAAAAGGGTTATTTGTCATTTTCGGGACTCCATCGACACCGCGGACTCGGATACGAGACGTATCATCCGAACACACACGTTCTGACTACAGCGGTTCCATCCCGATACGGTACCTATGCAATCTCTTTCTGGACAAAGATCCTAGACGAATTCTAAATCGCTACAATGCTCGCCACAGAAGTCGAGTCAAAAGTAGTTCAAGTTGACGGTAAGGATGAGGTCCCCGCTAGAAGCGAGATTCGTAAAACTGCATTGTAGGGTGCATTCTGATCGCAGTAATACAGTCCTTATCGGGGCGAGTGATGTTCGGACACTGATTTGGAAACGGAAACCGCTGACATTTCCGTGCAGGACCCACATTTGAGCCATAGTGATTCCCCAGCTGGAAGCCCCCCACTTTCGCTTCCAAGGAACTATTTCAAGTTCACGCATTCTGAACAAACTATGGACGGCCTGATAATACTAGAAACCCCCATGACTCGTGAAAAAAATGCTAGAGTGGTTCTTAGGATCGCAGCGCGTCACCGTGGAATTTCTCGAGAGGCGTTTGCAAAAATTCAGACCGACCATTCGTCGCTTCACAGGAGGTGTTAGTATATATTGTGCGTTCGGACGATTCAGATCTAAAACGCTCACTTGCTCGATATTATTGTTCACCTCAGGTATGGCCTTTATTAAATCTTTGCCTTCGCCCGCTACGGAGAACACTGGCGATCGTGCAGGCAGATCGTTCATCAAACATCTTGTGCCAGCGCTTCTCTCACCCTCCATCCCATGCAGCTTCACAAGGCTTGAAAACTCATCATGAATATGATCCAAAATCCCCATCGGTGTCTGCATCATCACACCCATTCCAGAACGGGATTTCCTGCACGTTCTCTTGCGGAGATCGCTCAAATGCGTTCAACTGAATGTGCGCTAGCATGACACTCAAGTGTTGCACGTCCCAGGCTGGTTCCCCGGATCCCGGCTGAAACGTGAAGCAAAACGAACCCGCAACCTATCCGAAAAGGTGACGGATATACCTTACCGGCACGTCGAAGAGCGCATAATGAGTTCATTCCCTTTTGGGGGTTCCATAATATAGCGTTGGGTTTATTTTGGCGTTCAATCTATACGCTCGGAGAGTTCAGGACGCACCCCCGGCGATCTCGATGGTGTACCATCTCGCTCTCATGCACGAGGCTCAGGTTGACCAGTTCGATCCTGCGAAGTTTGTTTCGACGCCGAAAAAGGCGGTCAAGTCTATCGTCGTCGGTATGTAAAACGAATCAACCTTTTGTAATTATGCACTGAGACTCGGCCAGGGATCACTCACTGCTCACTGCTCACTGCAATAGCAGTAGAAACGGTGCGCATTCCCGTTGTGTTGTTGATTCTCCTTCTGCAGACAGCCTCCACGCTGATGGTCTTCGCGCTTGCCATGGTCCCGAACCCACAGGCGTGGAAGTGCGCGCAGGCACAGATCGACGCGGCCGTCGGAACAAAGCGTCTCCCCGATATCGGCGATAGAGCTGCATTGCCGTACGTCGATGCCATCGTTCGCGAGACTGTTCGGTGGCGGCCAGTAGTGCCTCTTGGTAAGGTGGTCCTGCACTTTTGTCCTGGGAGAGATCATCTAGTAATTTGACGTCTCGATGATTCGCGTCGTGCACTGGCAGGCGTGTGGCACGCCACAACGAGCGGCGACGCTTATGACGGGTGGTCCATACCAAAGGGTACGCCCCTTTGGGAGATGTTAAGTTGTTCTCCGACTGACTATGCAGATGCGGAAACAGGCGCAACGGTAGTTTCGAACGTATGGCAAGCATCGATCTCTCGATCTCGCAACGATTTGAACTGACAATTGATGCTCCTTTTTTGCTACGGCCATGTCTCGCGACGAAGTTTTCTTTTCAAACGCAGAATATTTTGTTTCAGAGAGGTACCTCGACGACGACGGTACACTGAACAAGAATTCATAATCCAATGGATTTTGCATTTGGGTTTGGGAGACGGGTTTGCCCCGGTACGTCTGAGTTCGCTCGAGTCGCCATGACGGGTGGACCACAGATGGCTGACGTATCTATCTTGTTCTTTATTGATCAGAATGGCACGCTGCGGACGCGTCGCTCTTCGTATACATTGCCACGATGCTCGCCACGCTCGAGTTACATGTGCACCAAGACGGAGATGTCCGAGGTGACAACCTTGACTTTGCATCTTCTGAAATAAAGTGGGTGAGCGGGATCACTCGGTAATGAGGTTTCGCGACGTACGTACCTGGGTTACTATAAGAGGTTCGCAGAGAGTCTGGAAAGACTGGCCGATGTCAAAATGTATCGACGTTCGTTTTCTTGTTCCTTCCGGGGATGGTCCGCCACAATACTACGAAGATCCTGGTTCGCAGAGAGGGTAGAAGCCTAGAAGGGGAGCCCATTCTGAGCTTGTTTCAGCGACGCGTTGAATAACAAACACGTCTCCAGCCATCCTGTGACGAAGGTAGCTTTTCTGCGATCCCGCATTCGGTTCGATACCACGCGCTTTCAGACATCTATAGAAACCATAGTATCACCGTACCTTGCAGGCCTGATGCGCGTAGGCGCACACCCAGACCCATAGCTCCACCCAGATCTGTCCCGCTCGACGACATGTACACCAGATACTTCACCCTTTGCGTTTTCCCGTACTAGTCAAGCTGATTGAACGCATAGTCTTCCTACCGCACAGCGAGGATTGTTTGAAAGAGGTGGGAAAAAATGGAAGTCGAAGTCCGCGTCGGCACCGTGACATCGAGGCTGATGGTCCTCGAGGTGTGAAGGTGGTCCCATCTTTCTGCTTGTCTTTGTCGTCATCGCAATCCGCCGGGTGGTTGCCTTCACCCCCAACTCGCCTGCGCCCCGTCGAGAACGGCTTTCCTTGTGCCCGTGCATGTGCAATTGTTTCCCCACTGCAACACGATGCACAATTGTAGTACAAACATGGTTTACTGTATGATGTCCTGGGCTCGGAGCAATGGTGGCGACTCGTCGGAGTACACACGGACTTGCACTCTTTTTTTGGTAATATCTGTTCTTGTGAACTTCCAAACACAGTAAATTATTACGCCGGACCGAACAGGTGCCATGCACCTGCAGCCAGCCTTACTCTATCCTACACACGACGACGATGGCGCCATTTCTCGAGACAGTAAAGGCAAGTCCGTCCTCGTTTCCCTGCCAATTGGAAGCTAACCCTCTGTTCTGTGTCTCAATCATGTCCTTCTCCCCTCCACATTTTTTCTCGTATAGTCCTTTGCCGACGTGCCCATCACGGATCAAGGCGTCGACACCACCGCTTTCCTGGAAGCTTCCGAGGGAGTCGTGCGCTTGTTCAGTGCGTGCGCGTTTCCCCCGTAGATCGTCTACGTGATAATCACATGATGTTTACTCTCCATCTCCGTCACCATCGCTATCGCCATCCATCATCAATACATAGAACTTTTACAAAACCCTGCGTTCGCGCCCGTCGTGAGCGATCTCGAAGGAAATATCACGGTGTGTCCCTGGTCTTTGTTCTCGCTTCATCGTATCGCATCATCGCCATTCCTTCGCTTTATCCTTTTTTGTTTGACGATTTTCCTTTTTCTCCTCTCTCACATACGTTCTTATACATCCATACATCCCTGTTCATTAGAAAGTTCGGACCAGATACTTGGCTCGACCCAATGAATCCACTACCCTCGAGGCCCTCATCCTGAACGAACGATCTGAAAAGAAAAATACTGCAACGGAAGGATCCATGTGGCTCCTCCGCGGCCTCTCGTTCACGCATCAGGCTCTCCACGCCGCACAGAACGACCCGAACATCGAGCTCAGCAAGGCATTCACAAAAGGGTACGAGGCCAGCCTGAAGCCGCACCACAACTTTCTCGTCAAAGGCATCTTTTCGGTACGTCACGTTCTCTTTCGTGCTCTCGATTTCCTTCTCGTCGCCGCCATTGCAATTGCCTCGGTTTCTTTCTTTCTTTCTATAACTATTCTCGTTTCCCTCCCCTTTCTTTTTTTCCTTTCCTCTTAGTTGCCTTTCCTTTGGTGTTCCCTCTGTCTGATCCGAGCCGTCATCGTATAAACAACCCAGATCGCAATGAACGCCTGCCCGAGGCGCACAGATTTCTACGCGAAGCTCGCCTTGGACACAGACAGTAGCGGCGCATCTGCCGTGTCGGCCGACACAGTCAACCAGGCGTTGGACAAGTGGCTCGGGGGGTTGGACACGGTCGTCTTGAAGATGAAAAAGGAATACAAAGATAAGGGGTACGGGGAGATATAGACGTAGTTTGTATTTTCTGAGCGAGGATACTCATAGTTTTACCGTACACAATAACCAAAGACAAAGTCAATCCACGACTACTGCACGTCGACCGTACGCACGCTGTCCATCAACGCCTCCAACGGCGTCTCTCCCCGGATCTGAACCTTGATAAAACTGTCCGCCGCGACACGTTTGTACAGCACACGTTCCACCGGAGCAAGCAACAGTGCACCAAACGGCTCCTTCAGTTGAACGACGAGCCGTAGAGCACGCATGGC
>JBBPPY010000987.1:0-14230 GCA_038092195.1 Leccinum barrowsii | reverse complement strand
CTTGACGCACATGTGAAGCATTTTTTGCCTTTCCCGATTCGTCAACGGAAATTAGTTATCCATTATTTATTTTATTTTGTCGGTTCTATATTTTCCCACGAATGAAATGTCTGTTAAGTTACTGAACGTCGATCATTGACCGAGTCAATTTGAAGATGACATTGCGATCCGACTGGCAGGTTGCCGGTTGCCAAGGTTTTCCAGGTGCAACCCTCTCCATATAAAATTTGTGGATAGCAACTTGGAGAGTTGTAGATCCATTGAGTGTTCATGCATATAGCTTCAGATACTCTGTGCGTGTCGAGCTTAGTTCCCTAAGTGATTTTGAGGGGAAGGAATGTATAGTACGAGCGTAGGTACATGAAGGATTCAGATGTACTACTAGTACTACTATGAATACGACGGTGTGGGTGAAACCGAGGGTTTCCGGCCCGAGACTGTGCTCGATCTGTCGGGTGAAGCTGCGGCCCGGGGGATGCTTACGCCTCGATGGGAGTCGAGCGGAACAGCCTCGGGACAAATCTATAGGCTACCGACTGGGAACATTGACGGTAAAGGATGTGCTCGCGTTTTGCCAAAAGCGCCTATCCGAGTTCGTTTACTATTCGACGAAACATACTAGTTTTATATAACAATAGTACATATTTAACTGATCAATGCATCATACAATTTACAAACAGGCTATGAGGATCGTCGTGATCGACCGACAGGTACTGTGGGACTGCGATCTAATAAGTACCAGAAAGATAACCAGCGTTTTCCTCCTTGGTCCGGGGGGTAACACTGGCATTCTCCATACGCTGCGCCAAAATTTTTCCACCCAAATCTTTCGCTTCCTCAGGGGTAAAGCCGCATTTATCCTCGAGATACCGCACCAACTCTGCCTTGCTCAGTGGCCTTGGCCGCCCTACGAGGGCCCTCTTGCGATCCTTGATATTTGTCACCCATGTCAGCAGCCTACTTGCCAGGTGAACGAACCAGCTTTTGCGTCCCGAGGGTTGCCAAGAGGCCCCGGCGGATAGATGGTTCAAAAGCATCTTGCGGATCGCCTCCTGTGATTCGTTGTACTGGTTCTCGTAGGCGTTGTTCAGTCCGCGGGTCGCTGTGACGCAAACGTGCGAAGAACAAAAGAGCTTCGACTGCTTGAACCTTTCCGCATTCCTCTGCCACCAGCCCTCCATCGGGACCTGGTTCTCCATCCCGGTGATCACGAACGCAACCGGAACCTTGTTTTGGCATAGGACGTCGCGGAACAAAAGATAGTTTTTCTCCGTGGTGGAGGTGATCCTACCGCCGCGGATGCAAAAGACGAGCAGGCGGATGCCTCCACTGTGTTGGAGTAGCCCGATCAGCTCATTCGCCTTCTGGATCGCGGTGAGGTAACCGTTCTTGCTCAGTTCCGGCTCGTTCAGACCGACCGTGTCGAACAGACGGACGTGGTAGCCAACATCATCTTGACTGTCTCTGAGCACCATGTCATAGGACTCGGCATTCAGCGTGCAGCCATCTGCCCTAGAAGATACAATGGCGAGTTGCTCCCCGGCAATGAGGTTGATGACGGAACTCTTGCCAGTTCCTGTCTCGCCGACGACGAGAACATTGGGACAACTTCGCTGATTTTCGTAAAGTGGAGGAGGAGCCAGCGATTCTTGGGACATCTGAAAACCTTGGTTAATTCAAAAGAAACGTCATGATCGGAGGCCATCTCGCTTACCACTACGTTTGTCTGGTCAGATAGTATCTCTAGAAAGTGCGATAGCACAAGACTGAGGGCTGCGCATAGAGAAGAAATTCCGTCGCATTTATAGGCAAGAAAGTCGACGATAATCGGGCTCCGGGTTCATCGAACCGCCGAAGATGCTACTATGTACTAGGCGCTACGAAAACAGGGCCGGCAGTCGACAGTCGGCATCCTACAGAAGGTTGAGAAGAAATGCTAGTACAGATAAAGAAAGAATTTAGACGCTGACGCCGAGCGCTGGGGCGTGCCGTGCGGATAGACCAGATGACTTCACACAACGTGTTTTGAGCGCCTAGTATTGCTGTGCGTTATCTTCCGAATCATCTTCGTTCTTCTGACCACGTTGAAAAATCGAATTCAACCCTGAGCAAATGATAACGTTAGGGACACATTCTGGAACACGCCGTGCTCGCCAATGCGTAAGTACAGCGGTAATAACCTGACCACGAGGCTCCTGTGTTGAACAGCGAAATGTGAATGAAGCGATGTGTGAAACGAGTGTTCCGCATGCAGCGAACAGCGGCTGATCTCAATGCTATGATTTGATGTTCTACTGCGCTCCATGTATGAAGGAAGCACGCCGTTTCTGCCCTCAACGGTATGCTACAACTTTTTCTCTCAGTAGCGCGCACTGGATAGCCAAGAACCGTCAAAACTATAACTACTGACCATCAACCCTGAGTGAAAGCATTCGGAATATCGTAACAACTGAACATACCGTTTGAACTCGACTTCATCCTAGGAGAATGATGCTCAGAAAGGTGCGGTTCCCTCTCAAATATTCAATGGTGTTCACTAACATGAACCGATAGGCAACATCAAAATTAGAAAAGGAAAAGGAAAAACCCAGGGAGGTGTGTGCACAAGTCACGGAGCTTCTATCGGGCTCATCGACTATGCCGCAACAACTAGGAGGCCAAAAACATTGTAATCTTCGGAGAAACCGGCGTTGGGAAGAGTTCTCTCATCAACCTGATTGCCGACAAGAGAATATCCGAAACATCCAGCAGGGCCTCGGGATGCACACTGACTTATACGCGTCACTTGTTGACGATAGATGGCCAGCAATTCGCGGTATGGGATACCGCAGGGTTAGGAGAAGGTACTCAGGGAACTGTTCCTGCCGAAAAAGCGGAGGCGTACCTGAAACAACTCCTTCTGGACTTGTCCAAGGCGAACGGCATCGACTTGCTCATCTACTGCGTGCGAGGGACACGAATCCGGACCGCGCTGCTCACGAATTACCACCTCTTTTACTCCGCAATCTGCAGGAAGAAAGTCCCTGTTTGTCTTGTCGTCACGGGGCTCGAGAATCAAGAGGGAAACATGGATACATGGTGGTTGAAGAACGAGAGACAGTTCTCGGCTCTGCAGATGCATTTCGACAACTATGCTTGCGTGACGACGCTCGAGTCCTCTATGGAGAATCCCATTTTGCGGGAAAGACGAAGGATATCAAGAATAGCACTCGTCAATATGATCACGGAAACATGTCGCAGCAAGCAATGGACGCCAGCTGGACGCAGCTGGATTGACACGGCATTTTCCGATATCCATGCCATGTTGTCTCCGGCCAGGGACGGACACGCTGCTCGTGTAGCCCACGTCATCCTGTGCGATGCCTCACAGCAGACCCTGGCCCCTCATAGAGCTATCAAGCGCTCCGTCACGCTCCAGAGTCCTGTGTGCATATCTCCGAGTCGGACTCTTATCAGGCGGATGACCCTTCGTAACCCTGTATCCGTCCTGAGCCCGGAATTGCAAAGCAAGCTTCCATTTAATGTCGGCATGAGATGCACTCCGGAGCGCCTGTTTCGCATCTACCAGGTTCCGCGGAAACAGACACAATTCAAGGGGAAGGACGAGACGAAGAAGGACATGATTGTCAAACGCGGAGCCGACCTACTCATATTCTGCGTGCAGAAACAAGAAAGTGAGGAGGTCAAATCGCAATGGGAGCATTTCAACCTCACCTACGGCGGTGACCTTTCGCCCCAGATTGTTGTGATCCTCGGAGCCAGTGACCAAAAGTCGGCGGAGGAATGGTGGAGCAAGATTGTGGGCGTCACAAAACCTGGCGATGCTTCTGTTGCTTATCTGCCAACCCCGCCAATGGCTGAAACCAAAGCAGCGAGCGGCCGACTGCGGACGCTCATAAATACCCGGTGCATCGATTGCAGCAATGCAAACTTCGCTAGACGCCAACATGTTTTTAGGCGCGCTACCCTGCCACCGACGTCGGAAAAGAGTTTTCCGTTTTCATGGATTAATCCAAATTCGAAGAGAAGGGACTCTGCTCCATTACCAGCTCACCAGGAGATCTTGACGGAATCGGGTGTATGGGAACAAATCTCGCCTGCATGAAAATAGGACGAAAATGACTCGTGTAGACCTTTCTATCCATCCGCATGTTGCTTTTCGGGATACTTCAAGTTACCATACTGTCAATACTCTGTAGACCATTTTCCTGGAAATTCAATGTGCCACTTCGGAATAGAACTTGCCAGTATGCTTACTGACGGTCACCACAACACGGTTACCACATGGTTCAGTGCTAGCATTTGAGAACTCTGAATGCAGTAGCATCACGTACTAAGATGATTCCTTTAAGAGCGTGAAACATCGGTGCAGGTTATCCTTGGACTTGCCGGCTGGCCCTAGCAGGCTTAACTTTGAATTAGGCCTTATGATATTAACAATCCAACAGTAATAGTTCGCCTTACCGAATGACCATCCGGACGAGCCAAATATTGTTTTGATTAACCAGGCTTGAACTTGTCCGACACTGGTGGGTCGTCTTCTGAGTCTAAATATTTGTTCACTGATCAGGAACATTGTAACTTGAACAGCAACCTCATCGTGGGCGCTTTCGAAAAACAATAGCTAGTTGCCACATTGCGACGGTTGAAACGTTGAGCGCTAGCGCTGACACTCTCTGAGTCTCTCAATAAACAAGAAACACCGTTTTGTTTTATTCATTATTCACTCTCAGTTCTGGCTAACGACGTTACGTTGTTCATGGTTTGTACAACACGAGCTCTTTGTTCTTTCACAGGTTCTCAATTGTTCTTATGCGAATCCTGTCGAAATTGACGCATCGCCTGAATTTTCCCGAGTGTGCACCCGTCCTTGTGGAAAAAGTGTTCGAACGAAGAACTTTTCGAACGCGATTTTCCCCCGTCGTACAGCGTCCACATCTTCCTCCCTCATGGAGTGTAACATCTGAACAAAACGGTCCCACGCTACGACTATGCGCCCCATGTTGGTTCGCATCTCGCTGGCGGTGTAACGGGGAGTGGAAATCTTCAGCCATATGTCTCTGATATCGACTATGACTATGAATACGACGAAGACAGCGACCACAGCGACGACTATAGTGACTATAGCTACGAAGAAGAAAATTTCCGTGACCCCGGCACCAGGTTCACTGTGCCCGGGCCCACTCGGCCACGCATGGCTTCTGTCGCTTCTCCCCGCACATCTTCCCGTGCCGCAGTGATTCGCAGTCCACCGAACGCTTTCCAGATCTGGCTCCAGAACTTCAAGCCTGACTCCCTGGAGTATACTACGATCGATGGGCAAAAAAAAGAAACTCGGATTCAGAGGCGGAGGAATTCATTCGAAATGCTGAAGTCCTGCAAGACACCAGCAAGGGAGACGTGATCAAAAACGTGAAAGAGTTCAAGGGTTTTTCGGACAGTGAAAGGGAGGCTTGTTTGAAGTTGGTTCGAGATATCCCGATATTTCCGGTAGGATTGTCAGGTGCTTGTCATTCGTCTGTCTCACGTCGCGCGCAGGGCTTGGATGCTTATGTCTACACGCATCTGGTCAAGTGTGCCCCTCTGTACTTCAACATCGCCGCACGGAACATTTCACATATCACACCATATCTACATAGCTCTACGGCAGAGGCTCGGGGTGTCTAAAACGGCCGGCAGGAATGGCGGACCGAATGGGTCATGCCCATCTCGGGGCATTCACACCAGAGGCCCCAGATTAGGCACACTTTCCTCCATAGAGTGTACGCACTCCACAATAGGACATAAATTGAGTCAAAAAAAAAAAAAAAAAAAGGTGTGCCCCTCGCGGATGGTTTTGGGATGCAGATTGGTCCAATCGAGTAGCGGATCTGACCCAATTGGTAGGGTGGTGGAATGAGGATGGCGACATAAAATGCATTCTGTCGTGCGACACGACAAAGAAGAGGCTGCTCGAGTTCCTTCGTGACATATGTGGTCTCTCGTTTCGCCCTTTCGAGCTCGACTGATAGTCCACAAGGCGAAATATTCACCTGACAAACACAAATGCAACCCGGCGTTGTTGAATGGAACGACGATGTTGAACTGTGATACCCGCAACTTCACTGCCGTGGCGGCGCTATGCATCACTGAACAGCAGAAGGGGAAACTTATATTACTTCAGCGCGGTAATCAGGCCGAAAGGCTCGTTGAGCTTTTCCACAGCGTAAGTTGATACGTCGAGTTCGGAGAAACAAGACACTGAAACAAGACCTACTTATTGGAAGTTAATGTTAGACTGGAGAAGTATTGGAGGTGTTTTTTTAATGTCCTTGTTATGTTTTCAAAGGAGTGTGGATACTGTCCTCGTGGTATTTACCTTGCCGATGATTCAATCAGTGGTCTCGTACTTCAAAGTCAAGGAGCGTTTGGTGAAGTCTCTAAAGGCAGGATTTGTTCGCGTCTAGTCGCCGTGAAGGTCCTAAAAAGAGATAAAGTGGGTTGGTCAGAGTACAAAAAGGTGAGATATACTTCTCATCTCCCAGTAAGAAATGGCTTGACTACAACTTTTAACTCTAGCAACCGTCCAAGGAGGCCATTGTCTGGAGACACCTACGAAGGGGTATATCAATGTTGCACTTGTCTCCATGGATGGAAAAGGAATCCTAGCCGATTATCTCAAGGAGAACTCTGAGAACTCTGAACCGAACCAAACGAGGCTGGTGAGCACCAGTTTTTTCATGCTTGAATAACCTCACAATTGCGCAGATGTTGGACGTGGTCAGGGGCTTGAACTACTTGCACTCGATGAAGCCACACGTCAATCATCGAGATATCAAACCAGTATGTTCAATGTCTGCTTCAAGTTCCTGAGCCAAGTCTTTACATATTTGTTTTCTTACCGCCATACATGTTTGATAATCAGGAATAAACGGAATTCATTTCGTGAGCGACGTCACCAAAGGCGATATATGTGAACTTGCTCCTGTGTGCGACAGTGGACACTTCATGTTGGGGGCGGTAGGTCGATATCAACAATTTGAAGTATGTACATACAGATTTCGAGTTGGAGTGGCCCATGTGACCGATTCCTATACAGACCACAAACATTTGTCACTACTAGTAGGTCCCTTCCACTCCCACTCTTCTTCGACAGACGCAAAACTCGCGTCCGCACCCTCCAGTCGCGCTTTCTCCTCCATCCAACTGACTGCCATTTCCGCTGTCAACCGTTTCGACGGATCTTTATTACACAGGTTTTGAACAAAACTCCACATGTCGGCAGAGATCTTCACCGGTAATTTGTCGGACTTGAGATCAACTTGTACTTGCTGAGGCAAGTTATCCGTGTAAACCTATGAACACGCAATCAGGCGCGATCCCGATGGCGAGAACTGTCGACATACCACATAGATTGTACAACCCAGCGCATACATATCACACGCTCGACTGTTCACTCTTCGTTTCGCATCTTCGTTGTTCGACTTCACCGCAAGAAACATCTCCGGAGCCATGTAAGGAGGTGTACCGGGGAGATCCGTAGCTGGTCGTAAATCCACGTCGAAAACGGATACGAACCCGAAATCGGCCAGGCATGCACGTCCATTGTTTGTGATCAGGATGTTTTCCTGAACGCAAAAACAACTATGTAAGGACTTGGCTCAAAAAGCAGACATTGAACATACTGGTTTGATATCTCGATGAGCGACGTGTGGCTTCATCGAGTGCAAGTAGTTCAAGCCCCTGACCACGTCCAACATCTGCGCAATCATTGTGAAGTTATTTAAGCATGAAAAAATTGGTGCTCACCAGCCTCGTTCGGTTCCGTTCAGAGTTCTCAGAGTTCTTCTTGAGATAATCGGCTAGGGTTCTTTTTTCCATCCATGGAGAGACAAGTGCAACATAGAGATACCCATTCATAAACATCTCGTAGACGCCATAGAGTGGTAGGCAATTGGGATGACATAGGTGTGTCCAGACAATAGCTTCCTTGGACAGTACCTAGAGTTGAACGTTGTCGTCAATTAGTCATCTTTTATTGGGAGGTGAAAAGAATATCTCGCCTTCTTGTACTCTGACAAACCCACTTCAAGATTGCGTTTTAAAACCTTCACGGCGACTAGACGAGAGCCAATCTTGCCCTTGGAGACTTCACCAGATCCTCCTTCTGCGGCAACCTTCGAGATATTACTGATCGAATGATCGGCAAGGTATATACCACGAGGACAGTATCCACACTCCCTTGAAAACATAACAAGGACCTTAAAAAAACACCTCCAATACCTCTCCTCCAGTCTAACATTAACTTCCAACAACTAGGCCTTGTTTCAGTGTTGTTACTCCAAACTCGACGTATCAACTTACGCTGTGGAAAAGCTCAACGAGCCTTTCGGCCTGAATACCGCGCTGAAATAATAGAAGTTTCCCCTTCTGTTTTTCAGTGATGCATAGCGCCGCCACGGCAGTGAAGTTGCGGGTATCACAGTTCAACATCGTCGTTCCATTCAACAACGCCGGGTTGCATTTGTGATTGTCAGGTGAATATCTCGCCTTGTGGACAATCAGTCGAGCTCGAAAGGGCGAAACGAGAAACCACATACGTCACGAAGGAACTCGAGCAGCCTCTTCTTTATCATGTCGCATGACATAATGCATTTTACGTCGCCATCCTCATTCCACCACCCTACCAATTGGGTCAGCTTCGCTACTCGATGGGACCAATCTGCATCCCAAAACCATCTGCGAGGGGCACACTTGACCAGATGCGTGTAGACATAAGCAACCAAGCCCTGCGCGCGACGTGAGACAGACGAATGACAAGCACCTGACAAACCTACCGGAAATATCGGGATATCTCGAACCAACTTCAAACAAGCCTTCCTTTCACTGTCCGAAAAACCCTTGAACTCTTTCACGTTTTTGACCACTTCTCCCTTGCTGGTATCTCGCAGGACTTTAGCACATAGAATGAAATCCTCCGTTTCTGAATCCGAGTTTCTCTTTTTTTGCCCATCGACCGTAGTATACTGCGGGGAGTCAGGCTTGAAGTTCTGGAACCAGATCTGGAAAGCGTTCGGTGGACTGCGAATCACTGCGGCACGGGAAGATGTGCGGGGAGAAGCGACAGAAGCCATGCGTGGGCCGGGTGGCCGAGTGGGACCGATTGGCCCAGTGGGGCCGAGTGGTCCAGTGGGGCCTAGTGGTCCAGTGGGTCCTAGTGGTCCAGTGGGACCGAGTGGTCCAGTGGGGCCGAGTGGCCCAGTGAACCTGGTGTCGGGGCCACGGAAATCTTCTTCGTAGCTATAGTCACTATAGCCGTCGCTGTGGTCGCTGTCTTCGTCGTATTCATAGTCATAGTCGATATCAGAGGCATCTGACTGAAGATGTCCACTCCCCGTTTCATCGTCAACGAGATGTGCGGCGACATGGCGCGTATACTCGTAGTGTGGGACTGGTTTGTGGCAGATGTAACACTTCATGTGTGAGGGAGAAAGATGTGGACGCTGTACGACGAGGGAAAATTATGTTCGAAAAGTTCTTCATTCGAACGCTTTTTCAACAAGGACGGGTGCACACTCGGGAAACTTCAGGCGATGCGTCAATTTCGGCAGGATTCGTATAAGAACAACTGAGAACCTGTGAAAGAACAAAGAGAGGCTCGTGTTGTACAAATCGTGGGCAACGTAACGTCGTTATGCCATAAGATAGAGTTGCTAACTTTTGACGCGTTTTACACAGGGTGCAGCCAGTCTGAGACTGAATAATGAATAAAACAAAACGGGTGTGTCTTGTTTATTGAGAGACTCAGAGAGACTCGGTGTCAGCGCTAGCGCTCAACCGTCGCAACCTGGCAACCTTGTAATGGCTTTCGATCGAACGATGGGAAGTTGCTGATTACATAATAATGATCAATTTGTCGAAGTCATGAACCAACAACATCCATAGTACTTACTAAATTTATGATGTGTCCATCACGGCTCAAGGATCGACATTCTCGCTTTGAAGCGTCAGAGCGCGTCGTCCGCCTCTTCAGTGCGTACACGCTTCCCCGTTGCCAACTCTCATATCTTCGGATGTCGATGATCCAATCGCGATCACTATTACATTGCCATCGCCTGCAACACTAACACTGGAACCACTGCAGAACTCGGCGTTCGTGCTCATCGTGAGCGACCTTGAGACTTGAGTGAAACCTCACCGTACGTCCCTTGGCTTTGTTTCTGCCTCGCTTTCGCTCACTCTATCCAAACATTGTTCCTGATGATGATTCTTCGTACATTGTACGCATACGCACGCGCGTCCATACTTGTCCAGATACCATATCTCACGAACCGGACTCAATCCACCACCCTCGAGGCTCTCTACGAGCGATAGACGGAGAAGAACCGTACCGCGGAAGGGCTCATGTGGCTGTTCCGTGGCCTCGTTCATACACCAGGAGCTTCACGCTGCACAGGGTGACCCGGACATCGATTTCAGCAAAGCGTTTACAAAGGGGTACGAGGCCATCCTGAAGTGTCACCACAACATTTTTTTTTCGTCAAGGGTGTAATTTCGGTGCGTCTATGGGCGTCGTTACACTCTCGCACCATTTTCTCCATTCTATTCCCTTCCTTTCATTCGATATTCTAGTATTGGTGTTCCTTTTTTTTTCTGACTCGGGTGGTTTCTGTTGGGCCGTACGGGCATTGTTACCGTTCCACGGACAACCAGCTCGCGATGAATGCGTGCCCGTTGCGCAAAGATTTCTACGCCAAGCTCGCCACGGACCAAGAAAGTGGCGGGGCAACCGCCGCGTCGGCCCATATGGTTTACTAGGTGCTAAACAAGTGGCTTAAAGGGTTGGGCAGAGTCAACGTGCAGATGCAAAAAGATGTACAAGGAGAAGGGGTATGGGAAGATACAGATGCAAAAATTAGTGGCACAGTTTTGGTTTGGTGAACGCTCCGAAGCCTTTTGACTTAAGACGGTGGAGTACTCGACAAGGTTATACTACCCTTGCAAATGCGCGTTCCACGATTTCCCTTCCACCTTCTTCCCAGTCATCCCAGCACAATGCCCACGTATTAGTATCTCTTCCTAGTAAACCATCCCCTACATCGCCTTCCCTCGCTTCCTTCCCAACTTTCTGGTATCCCTCGACCACTGGCATCACGCAATTCCACCTCAACACGCCCTCCAGCTTGAAGCCCATCCGTTTAGCAAGATTATTAGAGGGAACATTGCTCGGGGATACGGTCCACTTGACTTTCCTGAAGCCAACTCCAATGGAGGGGATTTCAAGGAAATGCTTCAGCAATAAACCGACGGCGTGAGAAGCGACGTGGGTTCTCTGGAAGGCAGGAAGGACGATCGCGGGACCTATCTCCGTGACGAGGTCCGTCTTGCTGGTGCTGGCCCCGAACACGCCTGCGAACGAGCCTGGCCACTCGGGATGGCTGGGGTCCTGACGGGTGGTATCAATTGCTGCGAAAAAGAGACAGCCTTTGTCCCGCCGAATTTTCTCGACAAGCCTGAGGAAGTCGGCTGGGCGCTCGATGGCGACGGGAAGGTGTTTGAACATGGATTCGTGTCCGCGAACACCATCGAAGTAAGCGGCGGCGTGAACTCGGGGGATGAACGGGACGAGTTGCAGTTTATTGGTGGACAGCAGAGGCGGTACAGGAAGGACAAAGTTGAGATCGTATGGTTCGGGACCGTACAACTCGCCTTCGGGGATTTCTGGCTCGGGTGTGTAGTGATTCACGAAGGCCATGATGGATGTTACTCGCGAGTTCGATGGAGATCGATCTCAACCTTGTAGATTTTCGTCCCAGTTGGTGTATAGGGGAGTCGGTGGTGTAACTGATTGAGTGATTCTACCAGCGAGTCAGATGGGGTCACAGGGATTGGACTGGAGAAAGGGGCGATAATTCCATATTTATAGTTCACTACAACCATGACTCGCGTCACAAACTTTGGCAGAAAGCGCAAATATCTGGAAGCCGGTTTTACAAGCGATCCCACGCCAGCATCAGAAGGATGCCCTGCATCTGATGAAAAAGCTGCGGATGGTGGTCAAGGTGACTCACTGGCAGCGCATCCGAAGAAAAAACGGAAGAGAACAAATAAGACGAAAGCAGATGGTGGTGATGAGCAAACATCCGAAGGTGGTGCAGACAAGGGAGGAGAGACGGACGTAAGAAGCGGGGGAGACGAACCATCTGCTGCCAGTGGGCAGAAGAAACATAAGCCGATAAAAAAACGCGGAGAAGTCAAAGGTAACCAACATTCTGCCTCATTCTTGTTCCTGGAAGACTCATTGATCTCCCGCTAGGCGTCGCTCTTAGTGGTTATCAGAAGCGCACAGAGCAGCGTCGACTCTCGAGGATATCAGATCGCCAGGCTGACACGGTATGCTTTGCATGTCGCGAGAAGGGCCATGCTGCCAAGGACTGTCCCAAAGTAGTAGGTGAAGGGGGAAATGGTCGAAAGAACAACACCACTGTCGGGATGTGCTACAGGTTCGTGTTTGCCTTTTCTCCGATGAGTCTTATACTAGACGATGGGTAGATGCGGTTCGACGACGCATACGTTGTCTCGTTGCAAGAAACCAGAAGATCCACACAATCCACACCCTTTTGCTTCATGTTTTGTTTGCTCTGGGAAGGGTCACCTTGCTTCAGCGTGCCCGCAAAATAAGGAGAAGGGTATATACCCCAACGGGGGGAGCTGCAAGCTCTGTGGCGAGAAGACGCATCTTGCGAAAGATTGTGAACTGCGGAAGAAAGAATCATCAGGGACAGCGGCCGCAACAATATTTGGCACCGGGAATGAGGCTGGTGCAGATGAAGACGACTTCCATACTTTCAAGCGAAAGACTGCGGAAGTATCAAAAGACGAGAAGCACGAAGATCGACGGAGAAAACGACTCGATGTGAAGGCGGGTCTGCACACAGGGACGGTAAAAGCTTTCGGGAAAACAGAAGTGTCTAGCAAACAGAAGAAAGTCGTATTTTTCTGACGAATCTTATACCTTTGGGGTCGGTTTTATGGTATTTTGCGTCCGATGTAAGTACTTCATTTTGCTCTGTCGCAAATTTCTAAGGGCTTGCCCTCGTTCCAAACACTATTTGCTAAAAGGTCAGATCGATCAAGAGCTGTCTTTTTGCTTCTCTGAGGGCTGAAGCACTGATTACCTCGAACTGAGTAATCATTAATCAACTTGTACGAGGAATTCGTTTTGCACTGACAGAGGAAGCACTACTGGCAATATCATCATCTCAAACATATGGTTGTAACCTCTAGGTCAATATCATGAGTCTGGGGTGTTCCCGCTCATTCTCTAAGTTACCACCCGTTCGAAATTCCCAAACGATGCAAGCAATGCGCCATTGTATCATGGCATTGACCTTGGCGGAAGGTGACGGGCACTGATCTGGCCATTGAGTGGCACTATACTGTCTCGCTGACAATGAGCCTGCTGCTGGCGCCCGCTCCCCCAAAAAGCAAAAATTATGTGAGGCCTTGCCAGGAATCGAACCTGGGTCTTGGGAATCAGAATCCCAAGTGATAACCGCTACACTACAAGGCCATGCTAATTCACCTCTACTATACGTCGATCGTGCTGCGTCGGATCCATGGAACACGATGACCAAGAATCAATCCAATATTCGTCAATCGTAGTTTCACTTTGGGGCCGCTGAGTTCGAGCGACCAGACGTCTTGTTGGCATCTCGGAACGCAGTCGGAGCACATAAGCAACGCAGAAAACTGGTGATTTTTCACTCATTGACCTTTCGGGTGATAAACTTGCCTGCATGGCATCCATCGCTCTGATTGCTCTGCCAGTCCAAATATGTAGCTGACCACGAGTGGGTAGTTCACCAAGCCTACCTGCTTTGCAACCGTTCGAAGATGTAACTTAGCACATACCTTTATTCCAGTTCTCTACCGCTGCTCTCCCATCGCCTTCCGGTCGGTCCGATAAAGTCAAAAGACGTACGGTGAGGTTTCACTCAAGTCTCAAGGTCGCTCACGATGAGCACGAACGCCGAGTTCTGCAGTGGTTCCAGTGTTAGTGTTGCAGGCGATGGCAATGTAATAGTGATCGCGATTGGATCATCGACATCCGAAGATATGAGAGTTGGCAACGGGGAAGCGGCGTGCACGCACTGAAGAGGCGGACGACGCGCTCTGACGCTTCAAAGCGAGAATGCCGATCCTTGATCCGTAATGGACACATCATAAATTTAGTCCTAGTAGGTTCTCT
>JBBPPY010000986.1:0-14236 GCA_038092195.1 Leccinum barrowsii | reverse complement strand
ACTGGTGATCGGGACTGCCAAACTGACTCTCCCGCAACGCTCGTCTTGCGTTCGCGCTAGCTTGGTACGGGGAAGTCCTAGCAGCACGACCGCTTCGACCACCATGACCAACGACGGGATGTGCTTGTGACGAGTCAAAGACATCTGACAGCCAAAAAGCGAATCAGGTACAGTTTTTATTTTATTTTATTTTCAAAATCGCGTCTCCCCCCTCGTAGAAAAAGAAGGAAAACTGCCAACGAAAAACCAAGGGGGAACAGACGTACAATGATGATGTTCCTCTGTCAAATTTTGATGATGTTGCTGTTTGAAATTATCATGGGTCGTTCCAGAAAACAAGGGCATAAAATGGTGATCATGAGCATATCTTTGATGGTGACGTTGCAAATGAACGTGTTGTTGCTTAGAAATTACGTCTTGCAACTGTTGGTGTTCAGCGGCAGAAGACGGCGGCGGTGGTGCATAATATACTGATCCTCCAGAAGCGTGGAACGAATGTTGTTGTTGTTGGACGTCGACTACGCCTTGAGGAGGAGCAGTCGGATTGAACGAGGTGGTCGGGTCATCTACGGCGGAAATTGGAGAGGGAACGATTGGATCGCTTGACGAGTGTGAATGATCGGAGGGAACGGAAGTATTGCTGCCATAGCTTGGGTATACGAGAAACGGATCGAGCAAATCTCCCTGAAAGAACGTCGAAAAGGGTGAGGAGGAGGACGGTTGGGCGGGGATAGAGCCTGGAGAACCTGTGCTGCTCGCGGCTGCTGAGCCCGAACAGAAATGCTCCGACGGCGAAGGCGCGGATAACACGTCCGAGCCCGCAGCACCGGACGGCGGCGGTGCAGCCACCCAGTGGCAGTCACCCTCGGCCTGCTGCTGCTGATCGATTGGCAAGGAATGAGAATGATCCGCGGGGATGTATGGCTTCGGAGACGGGGAAGCAACGTGTGGGTGAGTCGTCGCAGGGATCAGCACCGGAACCCGATCGTCAGAACAAGAACCCGCGCTTCGTCGCTCGACGGGCGTGGCTGCAGCCTCATGAGGTGACAACGTCGGCACCATACCCATTCCGGACGACGACCTGGCGGACGAGGATCGGATGACAAACACGCATTCTTTCCCACGTGCCTGGCATTTGCTGCATGGCCGCTGCAAATCACATTTCACTTTGGAGTCGGCACAGGCCTGACAGGACCGTCGCCTCGTGCGGTTAGCATGGGACCTAGAATCACGGGTAAGATCGAGTGACGGAAACGGGAAACGGGAAACGGGGCGCGTGCGCGCGCGCAGGAAAGAAGAGACGGGGGGAGGACATAACCGGGTAAAGACATAAAAAACAAAACAAAATAAAACAAAAAGAATGATAGGAAACGAGAACACCTACAAATCACCGCATGTTTTCTTATGTCGCGTCAACAAATCACTGCGGGTAAACTGCGCATCACATGTCTGTCAGGGTTCAACGTCCGGTCCTTAGCATGCGGGATCGAAGAGAGAAAGACGTTTTTGGACAAAAAGTCCCTTACATCGCACCGATGGGACCTGTCTCCGGTGTCTGTTGGAGTTCGTCCCAGTGAGGTTCGATGCTCATGCTCAAAGAGCGAGAGGTGTAAGTACTCACGGGTGCGCAGGTGACGATTGAGATGAGTGGTGCGCGTGAACTTCGCGGGACAATGCGGACAGAGTTTCGTTTGGGGAAGGATGGGTATATTGCCCTTGTGCGACCTCATCTTGGACACTGCACCGTCCTTTCTGTACTCGATGACAGTCCGAGGTTGCGGTACCGCGACAGAGGAAGCAGCGAGATCTGAGCGATGACGAGAAGAGGCGGTCGACCCACAGGCCATCTTGGGAAAGGGGAAAGCAAAGGGAGAGTCAAGCCGGGGAAGGCTGGAGTTGCTCGAACGTCAATCGGAGGACGGTTATTTAAAAAGGCTGGAAACGCTTTATACATGGGAGTGACAAGCTCATTGGAACCCTACAACTCCGATTAGTGAATTGCATCTGCAATGGACCGAGGCAATACTAACCTAAATTTGATTTCCAGGACCCCGGGCAAATTGTCCCGAAAAAGGAAACGATAAGTCGGCGAACAACAACGCGATCTCAATGATATCGACCATCGAGGTGAATCTAGAGTTGAGTGTGAAATTATTGCCTACCCGAGAATCTTGTGTTTCCATGGCCGTGTCACCATCGAGTCCGTTGAGCGGCATTCGCAGTGATCAGTAGTGACTGCGTGACCACTCGCCGACAACATGCCCTTGTGAAGCTGATTCATGAGCTGACAAATCTGAGATCTGCCTCCTCCGCAACTTTCAGGGACCGCATGTTTTGGAGAAAGAAAAAAAAAAGACAGAAAAAAAACAAATAAATAAAACGAACCTGGCCGCTCCGATCGTGGAGCGTGTGTTGATCGACATGGCGTCGGATAGCCCCAGATCAAATACTTGTCCGACGCCGGAGAATTAAGACCACACAACATGCTGCCAGCCACGGCCATGGTTACGTCTAAGTTCACCCATGTATTGCCGACACCCAACATTTAACACCATCCTACCTAACCCTCAAGCTGTGGCAGATTTTTTTTTGCTTCCTCGCCGCCTCATGCTTACGGCTTAAACTCCTGTTCCAGTGCCCACTGCACAGCTTGCTCCACGTCGTCGACCTCGTGTGTTGGGCGGTGGCTTGGCGGTCCCTGACGAGGGTCGTAAACACCCGTCCGCACCAGGATAGACTTCCAACGTGCGGCATTCGCCCCTGCAATGTCGGATTCCGGGTTGTCTGAAGAGCGCAACATGAACCCGTTGCCGCGTTCGCTTGGTCTGGACTCCGCGACTCACCTCCAACCATGTATCTGTCCAACGCATTACGCAAAATGTCAGTTGGTGGGAGGCACATCGGAATGCAATTGTTTGCTACATACACCGAGCCAGGAGAGGATTTTTCTAACAGCTGTTCCCGCAACATCTGCTCCGCGAACGTGTACGTCGCTGCCGTGGGCTTTCCGAATTGGGTGAACGGATATGGCGTTCCGGTTAGCGACTGCATGATAATGGCTTGGTCATGGTCGCCGGGAGATACCGAGTCAACTGAGCTCAGTTACCTTGAACACAGCTTGGAAAGCTTCTTTGAACGCGCCTTGTCCAAGTCGAGGTCTATCAAAATCCGATTTCCATATCAGATCTGGATTGCAGAAAATGAGGTCGACCGCCTTTCGCGTGTGGGTGGGCAGACAGGGACCGCCCACAACGCCGCCTGATTGAATCAAATCGCACATCACTTGGATATCAAGGGCCCAGTTTCGAGGATCATGAAATACAATTATGGCTGCGATGCGGATTTGGGAGAAATCGGTTATCTAAACGCAGATTTCGCTTGTTCAAAAAAGGTTTGATCGGAGTGCAAGTGAGCGGAGACCGACCTTGACTGACTCCAGCTCTTCAGCCGAAAGACTGTGAAGCGGCCACACACTGTAACCTGTTTGAGAAAACTGCCGTGAGCCGGGTAACGGCGAGTGACTTACGCCTTATTCCAAGCAAGCACGTCAAGGGTGGTGTAAACATGCTTAAAGCCGTAGCTATTCTCGAGATCAGAGATCCATGTCAACAAGGGGTGGCGTAGAAAACACATAAGCAATTACCCTTCGGCCACCTTGCGGAGTGCGTCGCCCTTGCCGCCAAGCACTAACACCGGTAGATCAGCATACTTGTGCACGACAGACTTTAGTACGGTGTGCGCCTGGATAAATCGTCCTGAATCGATCTGTGTGAATGACCATTCTTAGTGAAATGACCATCTCAAACCGCGGATCTCACTTTAGTTCCCAGCTGTTGACTGAGTTTGTGGCAGCGCGCCGACTCGCTCACGCCACCGCCATTAGTGAGCTGCAGGATAATTGAGTTTGATGGGAAGTGGAAAACATGAGGTATCATTCACTAAGAGGTAAGGTATTTTACTTGGGAAAGCGATCAGGACGGACGAAGCACGGTGCGGTGGAGCGAGAAAAAAAAGAGAGACGTACACGCCAAATGGATTGTTACCGTCCAGGATCGACAATGCCCGCCTTGAGCCGGGTAGGGCGTTGTCACCTCGAACGAGAACGCCATCCTGAGCGTGCACGGGTGAGAAGTCAGTTGAACTACAGCGTGTTCGGGTCCCAGGAAAACCTGAATGAGTCACGGACGATATCAAACACGAACGCCAGCGGTGAGGCGGCCTTGTGAGCTTTTAAAACGGGATCGGGATGAGAAACAAGCAAAACGGGATAAACAATAGCACGCGTTGTGGAGACTTACCTGTGCGATGTCGTACAAAAGAAACGGTTGGAGTGATATTGACGTACTTTGAGCACATGTACCTCTGCGAACACAGGGTGCTCAGCTGGCGCATCCTGATTCTGGACTTCTCGGTATGTTGCGTGAGAGTCAAGAAAAACGCGGCCTGCGAGCTGCAGAGTAGTTTATGAAAAGAAAATGAGTGACAAACACTAACAACTTGAATGGGAGAGAAGTGACAAACCTTGGCGATGTGACTTGATATTATGCGCCCGGGCCCTGAAACGATTCGACTTTGAGTCCACGTTGTACACAAACGCACAAACGTGGCCAGCAGCAGCTCACCGTGACTTCCGTACCGTGGTACCGAATTACATAAGCACGATCGACACTCTGAACACCTTCCCTCTCTCCAGGGCCGAATTCATACTTACAGCAAACCATAATTAATGTCTAAAAATCCTTAGCTGGACATACTATCTTAGACTAAACTTTCATTTCAACAAGTTGGCCGAAAAACGGCGTTCATGTACATACCTGGTGAACCGTGAGACAGGTCAGGATACCTGTCTTACGCGACGATTATGAGCCATGACAGATCATTGTCAAACGACTGCGGAAGCCAAACTGATGAACTTGGAGTCTGCGACTCCAGGAAGATTCCCGGAGTCCAGTTGTCGTGGGCCACACGATCAGCCACCCTCCAGTTCGCCGCGCGTCAAGCCAGTTCGGCCCGTGTCAATGGTGATCGCATATTCGCAACAAGACTGCGCTTGTACCTGGTCATTCGACAGATATCGTGATTACCGTGGAGTGTACATCTCGCCACAAAGCTGGATGATTATTGGGGGTGTGATGATCATTTCCTCTATCACTCTGCCTGATTATGGCCTGTTTCATGTTGGGCGGCAGGGTGTGCAACTCGAGGTTCCCAGGCCTCGTGGATGCCCGCCATTGATCTAGATTCAAGTCCACACACCACACTTGAGCCTAGGTCACCATGGACTGGTTCAATCGGGCTAAATCTACCATCCTCATCTTTGCCAACCGTGGGAGGCAACCGTGGTGCTAGTCTGAAAATAGATCCCGAGGGTCTATCTATAACCACCTGTTCCTTATCTCTTCCTTCCTTCAACATCATGGCCTCCGTAACACTTCCTCAGCTTGCAATCATCGCAGCGGGAGAAATGGGCGCTGCAGTCGCCGGTAGACTCACTAAGGCTGGTTGCACGGTGTACACTGATCTGGACGGACGCTCCGAGGCAACGCGGGGACGCGCTAAGGAAGCTGGGATGCACGATGCACCTCTAGACGACATCGTAGTCAAAGCGAACTGGATATTGAGTATACTACCTCCCCAGGACGCAGTTTCGCTCGCCGAAAAAGTTCGGGACGCCGCCGCGAGGCAGAGCAGACAGGGCCGCAACGATCCTTTGGTGTTTGTAGATTGCAACGCTGTCAGTCCGGAGACGGTGAAGCGAATTGCAGGGGTGTTCGCAGGCGCAGGCATCAATTTCATCGATGCTAGCATTATTGGACACGCGCCGAAGGATGGCTACGATCCCACCTTTTATGCATCTGCTGCACCAGAGGATAAACACTTTCTCGATTCCTTTGCAGCTCTCTCCCAATATGGGCTGAAAATCTCGCTGCTGACGGGAGAGGGTGTAGGTGTGGGAGATGCAAGTGCGCTCAAAATGTCATATGCGGTAAGCAGGCTTCCGTTCTGGATATGTGCTGTAGGATATTAGAGCGGAACATATAGGGAATCAGCAAGGGAACAATTGGTTTATATACGACAATGATCTTGGGTAGGCGAATAAGAAAATAGTGCGGTGATTGCATACTGATGGGCTCACCTTAGCTGCGCACGCGTCATCGCCAGCGACCGCGGAAGCATTGATGAAAGAGCTGAGCGCGTCGCAGTCTGGAGAAATGGAGCGGATGACGAAGGTCATACCAAAGATGCCTCGAAAAGCCTACCGGTGGGTGGGAGAGATGGGGGAAATCAGTGAATTCGTGAGCGGGAGAGAAGGGGATATCTATAGAGGACTGGCTGAGCTATACAAGCGGATTGAGAAATCTCTGGAAGGGGATCAAGCGGACGTAGAGGTATTATTGCGGTATGTGGAAGAGGCGCAGACTCGAAAGGTGGAGAGGAAATGATACGGTCAGGATGGAGAAGGTCAGGCCCATCAGGAACGCTTTGCCCGCCATATGTCGTTGGTCGGCAAATTATACACACGGCAACCGCGCAACTTTTATTCATTTCAGCGCGTCAATCATGGAGAGTCCCCGGAAAATGACTGACAGTGTAGATGGCATCAACCCCGTGTCAGTTAATGAGCATCCTGGTCAGTTTCTTCGTCGGGAGCGTTCGAGGGTCGAGGTGGCCTGGTAATAGCCGAAGTAAGCGAAGATAATACTTACGGAAAGGGATTACGGGAAGGGTAACCCCCCGCTCAACGCAACGCTCTCTGCAAATTTTCAACGTTTTGAATTCCGGTAGTTGTTGTGTCCTGCTCGGTCGGTTCAGCCTTCCACCGCGACGAGCCATAGACTCGAGCTTTGTATTTTACCTTGGGAACACCCTCCTCCTCTTCTTCTACCCGCGAACTGTGCTCAATGGTCACCGTCGAACCCGATAACGCCCTCGATCAGACCCCGTCTTCGCCAAATCCTACCACCACGGCCGTGGCGCCACCAGAGCCGTCCGCGACGACCAAACCAACCGACGCAATCCCCAACAGCGCCTCCGCCCGCTCTGCGATAGTAGTACCGCAAGTAAACGTGAATGGCGAACCGCTGCAGAGTCCTCGGCCCTCTACTACATCCTCATTCGATCCGGATAGTTCGACCTGGGGCGCGCATTTTTGGGTGACGTTGGTCGATCCACAGGTGCGTCGTGTTTTGCTCTTGCGTCGTTGATGACCTGTACGAGCGCCGTCCCGCTTCTTCAAGACCAGCACGACCTTCTTTGCATGTCCAGCGACGGGTCAAGTGAGCTGGGACCCTCCGGTGGGCACCTTTGTGTGAGTTCGTGTTGTCCCCAATTTCAAATCATGGTGCTCAGTTTTATATCGTTTCCACCTTTTTAGTCTTCCCCCCAGCGAAGATGGCGAGTGGTGGGAGCTCACTGACGATTCTCGTGGCGGAATACCATATTATTATCAAACAAAAACAGGGGAAACCGTATGGGAGCGCCCGAATGGATTCGTCATTCCCCTGACTATCATACAAGTAACTCATACTCCCTACCGTCGTCTTCGACTCATGCTCACTGCGATACATTTTGCAGCAAACAGCTCTCGGTCGCCGTCTCTCCCAGACCGGTATGCGTGGAAAGGCAACGAACAGCAACCAGGTCGCGACGCCGGACCGCCAAGCCCATCGCAAGGTTAAGGTGCAAACCGGCGGCGTTGACAAGAATATCCGTCATGTCTCACCTCGATCAGGCGACCCAGATCCGCAACAACGGCCTTCGCATCCAACCATTCGTAGTTCTCCGGGGCGGATCGCGGTGTCGACGAGCACGAGTCCCGCTAGGAAGCCGCCCCCGCAATCTCCGCCTGTCAGACGCTCTGTTACCAACGACCACCATGTTCAATCCAATGGGACGACGGCCCGCGGTCGTCCGAACGGGTTGCATACCAATCTCCCCCCGATTCCTGCCTCCCCGTACGCATCAGAGCCCTCTACCCCCGGTTCTCGTAAATCGTTATCACCCCATTCTACAAATGGCAAGTCGAGTCCCAAGGAGGAGAAACTATACCCCAATGGTGCTAGCAACGGTGCGGTGACCGATACCGAAGACGGGACTCCATCGCGATCGAGATCCAAGTCTTCTTCGTACATGCCCTATAGATCACCAGCACCACAAAGCTTGAACGCTGCGGTGGAGATGCTCTCATTATCGGAAAGGAGATCAGCGTCGGATCTCGGTCATTCCTTTACACCTCGTCCGATTCCTAGTCCAGGAGCTGCAGAGAACAGTAAACCGCGTTCAAGCACGAGTAGTTCGAGTTCAAAGTCCAAGGAGAAACGCGATCCTTCGCTGTCCCCGACGAAGAATCTACACGTGACACACAGCGCATTTTGGATGACACGGAGTACGTCAACGCCGCCGACCGTGAACGGCAAGACTATCAGTAACCCCATCCCAAACGAAGGTGAGGCGGATTCTTCGACGAGTATGGTGCTCTTGATCAGGCTCGACAGTGGCTTCGTTGGAGATGAGTCCCCTGAAGAACCGGTCGACTCGTAAACCAATTCCGGTCGCAGCATCGACGAGCACTCTGCATTCCCTTGATCGTTGCCCCACAACGACGCTTGCATCAAGGTTCGTATGCCTACGCTTTACCGAGTAAACGTCGTTGATAGTTTTCTCAGGACGTACCCTGTACTTCCTCATGACCTCGCTTCCGACATCCAACAGTTCTCAGAGTCAGAATACGCCAGACAGTACTTTTCTACCCACCGGACGGGCTTCATCTTCCGTCGTAGAGTCCCCGTGGCACAGATGATGACATGGCAAAAGGCTCCGCTCACTTCGCCTCTCCTCACGCTAAACCGATCTTTGAAAGCGGACGCTGTCAAGATCTTCAAGGTGATCCAGCATATCATGGGTGACCGCGAGCGGGAAAAGCCGGCTGGCATACCTGTACCTGTACATAACGGATCCACGACATCACTTCCCATTAGCTCGATGGGCCTCCTCGAGGAAGAGCGATGGTTACTGGGAGAGGGACTCACCCACGGAGAGCTACGAGACGAGATATATTGTCAGTTGATGAAACAACTCAGCGGCAATCCCAACCAGGAGAGCGTTTTCAAGGGATGGCAGATGCTCTGTGTGCTGCTGATCGCATTTCCCCCGTCGAAAAACTTCGAGACTTACCTCCGCTCCTTCATTCTCCAGCGGATACCCCAATCCGAAGGCCGTGTGGACGTCATGGCTAAACACTGTTTACGTCGACTGTCTGCCATATCAAAGAAGGGCCCCAGAGGAAAGCCGCCGTCCGTCGCGGAAATTGAGACCGCGTCTGACGCGGCGTTCAACCCGTCCACGTTTGGGGAATCCTTGGACGCAGTCATGCGCCTCCAAGAACGTAACTACCCGAAGGAGAAGATACCGATCATCTTGCCGTTTCTCGCCGACGGCATCCTCGCTCTGGGCGGCACGAAATGCGAAGGCATCTTTCGAGTGCCAGGTGACAGTGATCTCGTTTCGGAGCTCAAGATCAGAATCGACAGGGGATATTACACGCTCGAGAACGTCGACGACCCACATGTGCTTGCGTCGCTGCTCAAGCTGTGGCTCCGCGAGCTCCTGGATCCGCTCGTCCCTGAAGAGCTGTACAATGACTGTATTAATGCAGCCGCTGAGCCGGCTTCGTGCATAGCGATCGTCCAGCGATTGCCCACGATCAATCGCAGGGTCGTGGTCTTCATCATCAGCTTCTTGCAGTTGTTCCTGGAGGAGAAGGTGTTGGCCAGCACAAAGATGACGGCTGCGAACATGGCGCTTGTTTTGGCCCCGAATCTGCTGAGATGTAGCTCGGATTCGATGAAGGTCGTGTTCACGAACTCACAGTGAGTGGACCCTACGATGTATCCGGTTTGCAGCACACAATTGATTCGAATCGTGCGAATCAGGTTCGAACAGATCTTTGTCTACAATCTGTTGTTACACCTCAATTGCGACAAGGTCGACGATGACTACGTGCCTGTCCATGGGCGAGGCGCGAGTCTTCCTAGTTCGCCCAAATCCCGTGCGGCCAAGTCTCGGAATAACAGGAGATGAGGTCGTCATGACTTTTTGCCGAGCCCAATGAAGTCGAGGAACGCACTCAGGTCCAAGATGACTCGTATTGCTTCTTCCCGCATCCTCCTCTCCGTTTGACGACGCATCGGTATCGTTCCTTTCGCCCTTGGAACTGTTTGGATGCTTTCCGCGTTCATTCACTCGCAACTCGTATGCGCATGCACCGATGACCCAGACCGAAAAGTTTAACAATCCCGCTCACTTTTACCTTGTCCCACTATTTTGCTCCCGCCCGTTGTACTCCAAAAATGCACTTATCAATACTAATACCAATACCGACATCAATATTCCCAACAGCTCGCATGCTTCACCCATCGATACATTCTTTACTTGCTTTGAATACCCTTGGTGCTTGTTACTTCTCTCTCTCACACGAACTCAGCTTTAGACTCTAGTTGACCTTGTTTTCCTTTCTTGGTTACTCGCCTTGCTTTTTCACGTGGACAAACTCGCCTTTTGTTTTTGTTTTGTCTCTTGCAGAGGATGCATAACCCGTTTGTCGACTAACGGATCCTCGTCGTTTTTGTAATAGTCCTACATTCCTTGCCGTTTTCTCCCTCTTTTCTCTTTGCTTTGCATTTTTCCTCTCTCTCACTCTACTTATCTTCACCCTTTGGTACAACATACAACGCACACTCCTTTTCGATGGGTAGTTTAATGCTAACAAGAAAAAAAAATGGAAATGGAGGTGAATACGCTGAAGTAACTTGCTGACTGCATTCAAATGGCAGCAGCTGGTTGAACACGATCACCGCGCGCCATGTCTGCCCAATGTCAGGCTACGGAGCTTGGAGGGGTCTAGAATTCGAACGTTCGTATGTACGTGAAGTGGTGACCCGTCAACTTCAACTGTGACTTATCCTGCAGGGACCCGTCTAGCAGGGTACTGCCGTACGCTCTCGAAATATTGCTGTATGGAGTTAAAAATCGTGGAACTCCGAGTCGGTTGTTCGGGAAGTCTAGGTTCTCTGCGAGGAATACCGTTGTTCGTCGACACGGTTCTATCATCAAGTATACACGGGATTTTTATTTTCTTGTCTTTTCTCCCCGATTAAGCACCATCCGAGAGAAGGGAACTAACGTCACTCGAAGCTGCAGCGTTGAGCTTCTGAGCCCGGAGGACAACCGGATCATGCAGCACTTTGAGGTTGCTTTGAGGTCCATCAAATCGGAGTTCAAGTTGCTCGGTTCTCCGAGATTGCCGTGAAAGTGCTGATAAGCACTTGATAAGCACTTGTAGACATAATGTAATATGTCCATAATGTCGCGTTTGAGTGAGCTCTTCAAGGAACTTGTTCAGTCCCACTGAGTTGTGCACTGCCAGTCGACTCCGTTCTTTCTTTCGTCGCAGTGTGCCTGCGAGTGGGAGCTGTGCAAAAGTTCTTGGGTGATGGCGGGTTGCCTGAGGATTTGGGAACACTCACTGGCAGCCGTAGCTCTTCGTACTTAGTAATTTCAAGTTACTTCAGCCTTGGGTTCACGTCCTTTAGGTTTAGCAAAGATGCCCTGCCTTCTGAGGTTACACAGCTCCCAACCCTTATCTATCAACCTATCTCCTCGCCGGCGATCATTCTGCGGATCAGACCGATTCCTCATTCCTAGCTTTGACCATGATGAGTCCCGGCGAACGCTTTAGCCGAGGATACGATCAGTTTCATCAATCTCTTGATCGCTAACACTGCATAGCGCCTATTACTTTCCAAGTAGGTATGAGTGGCTTAGGAGCTCCGGGTTATGCTGATCCGTAAGCTCTGACAAGATACAATATATGAGATCATTCTGCCCATTGCGTTCAGTTATGATGTGATCGTTTGCAAAAAGCGAACAAATATACATCACGAACTTGAATGATTGACCTGTACGAGCATCGGTATCGAAACTATGGTTGCGTCAGTGCTCATGGACGTACTATCTGACCAGTTCCTCTGAAGGTCCTTCATAGAAAGCGTTTGTCACGCAAGAGTGCGACAGCTTGGGTTGTGGAGCCCTGGTTATCGCTGAAGGACTGAGGAAGCCTTTCGGCGTACATGAACACTTTGTTGGTGGGTGAAAAGAAAACTCATTGTTACAGGATGATTTCAATAAGTACCATGGCATCGGGGAGGGCGAGGCAGGGAGAACAGAGTAGCAAGGGCAGGGTGGGGTGGTGACTGGCACCTGGAGCTGTAGGTACTTCGGAGGACTAGTGCCAGCGAGATGGAGGGTGAAAAATCTGTTATTAGGGTTTCGTCAGTCCGAAGGTGAGTGAACCTTCAAGCTTCAACGTTCAATGTTCAACGCTCAATCAGTTTCTGCAGCCTGATTTAAAGATATCCGAATGCAACTGAGGACCGTCCTTGAGCAAACAAAAGAAGAGGTAGTGTCAAGCTTTGACGTTACGTACACCGTCTCAGGCTTGGTGACGAGATTAGTCTTTCCCGAATCCCGACGTTAGACTTCCATCGAGAGCCTTGCTTATAGACATCTGTCTAAGATTTGTGAGATGTGTCGGTCACAGCACATAGGAGAAAAAGAGGAAAAGGTACAAGTGATTAAAAAACTTCGACGCCAGCAGGATTCGAACCTGCGCCCTCAAAGAGGAACAGATTTCTAATCTGTCGCCGTAACCACTTGGCTATAGCGCCTTGTTGTGGGAAAAGGACTGTTGTCAAATATGTAGGTACGTGGTTGTGAACTTGTACCAAGAGAGTTCCACTAAACCCAGCATGATCTTGCCACAAGGCCATACGTCGGCACGAATCGGATCAGTGAACGAGTACGATCCAAATCGCGTTGACCTACTATGGCCTTGTGCTTCCCGGACTTCAGATACCAGATACCTTTCCACCAGCCTCACTGCAAGTCTGTGCAAGATTTGCTCCCCGGACCTTTTGACGATCGTGGTAGTTGACAAAGGCAACCACCACGGAACGAGCACATTCGATATCTTGGTGCGCAACACTTCGAGCGCAGTGAAACGTGGACACGGCAGGAAGTTACCACGCACGCTCATCAACTTCATATCCCATATTACTTTTGCCATGTTCACCGTGTAATTTCAATCGGACATGATCCATCCCTGGACACGCGACAAGTCTTACATCCGAATGCAAAGTAGACCAAGTTTCAACGAGGGCGGCGTTCTTTGTGCTCAGTCCCGTCAGTCCTGCGTCGGAGGTGGACGAGTTCCTTCGTAAGTCAGTGCGTATGATATGCATTAAGTTGGCACCTTGGCTGACTCAGTCAGCTTGCAAGATGCGCTGTACGAGCCTGCCGACTGCTCCACGTCCCACTCGAAGCGGGTACGTCAAAAGACCGACTCTCTCAAGATTCGCCCTATAATCCACCGCCTCTGATTCCCGTGGGTACTGCCAACCCTCGCCTACTTCGACACGAAGGATGAAGGTCCGATACGAGTACAAGATAACGTGTTTTGCAGAAGTTCAAGGTGAACACAAAATGACGCTCAAGTATGTCAGACGCTTTCGTACCTTCCACGATTTCTGAAATCGTCCAAAGATTAACAGGATGCATATGCAACGTTGATGATCATGCTCGGATGCACTTCCATCCTCATCCCTCGAACAAGCGTTGGGCAGAATCCAAGGCCCTTGCAAACTCCATCAACTTCAAGGCGAGATTCCATGCTGGGAAACTAGTGATAGGCGTCGCTGATGCAATCCGACCCAGTCACCAAGCTATATCTATACAATAATGAGCACGCCCTCGCCCTCTATCATATCCTCTAGATGCGCTGTTCGCCGACTTTTCCCGTCATTGGGGCATCGACGAGGAGACCTTTTAGTTGGGTGGCATGGTAATTGAATAGGACTCATCACATCGCGTCTCAGACTCCCAGATATGGTATTCTTGCAGAGCTTCTCGAGCAGCCTGGGACCGCCCGGAGGGCATTATGAGAGAAATTCGGGATGGCCCACCCGCTTGTGGTGAAAGGGACGAAGCTTCCAAACTCGAAGAAGCGCGTTGTTGGTCCGCAGCCGCCTTGACAAATCATGGACATTTCGTCAGGTATGGCACCATTACAATGGGTACTCCTCCCAAATCTTGTACTGGTAACTTATGTTTCTCTTTGTATTCTTGATATACGTCGACCTGACCTCCTTTGCAGTTGATAGTAACACTGGTTCCGGGTGGG
>JBBPPY010000985.1:0-14236 GCA_038092195.1 Leccinum barrowsii | reverse complement strand
CGTTACCTCGCCGGGCCGCATCGTCCCGCTTCGCAGCAATGTCCGCGTCGAACTCTGGCAACCGTTGCATGAACGTGGCCGCGTCCGCGTCGCGCAGCGGTTCAGGCACGAGCGACATCGGACGGACGCTCACGTGTCCGTCTGGCAACAGGTCGCGGAGCTCAGGGATCATGCGCGATAGGATCGTGAGTTTGCGTGCGACGTCAGCGCCGTTGAGATCATCTCCCGGGTGCGGTTCCTGTCAGTGTTCGATGGCGTGTCATTTCTTCTTTTCCTTGTTTCTTTTTTTTGGGGGGCAGGCTGAACGTTACTCACCGTGTACCCATTTTCCTTGGCGACTTGTACGATGGTTGAGAATGAAGGTCCGCCTTGTTCCCCTCGGGAGTACTCGTTGAAGATGTAGCTCAACGTCCCGGAGAAGACGCCCTCGATCTTCTTCACCTGCAAGTCGTCGCCGTCACATGCCCGCCCTGATACCTGGCACCTTGATACCACACTCACCTTATCCCCCGTGTTCACCAAATCCTTGAGCGTCGAGATGATTGGCAGCCCCGCACCGACGGTCGCCTCGTTATACACCACCCCGCGCCTCGTCCCCGTGGTAGTCCATCGATCCGCGACCGATCCAAAGATCCGCTCATACAGCGCGAGGCTACCCGAAAACGCCTTCTTGTTCGGCGTCACGACGTGCACGCCCGCGTCCAAAAAGCGTGGGTACGCCTCCGCGACCGTCTCAGACGACGTATTGTCGACGAAGACGACCTTTCCTGGCTTGCATTGCGCGACTGTGGACAGTGCGTCCAGCAAATCATCGAGGCTCGCCGGCTGCGCGTCTGGTCCGTCTAGTGCACTGACCCACGATTGTGCTATGCGGAGGAAGCATCGATCCGTGCCTGTGAAGAAGAGCATCTTGCGCGAGTTAGAGAGCGCAGCGATGGAGATCGGGTAGGGCGAGGTCGAGTCGATCAGCTGCTGGACGAGCTCAGAGCCGACACCGCCGACACCGACGATGGCAAGGTGGAGGACATGTTCGGCTCCGATTTCATAGTTCATAGTGCTAGTGCTAGTAGTGCTGGACGTGCGTCTGGAAAAGTGGGGAACTTGATCGTGGGGATGATGGCGCGATAGAAGGCAGGGTGTATGCTGTGATGAGCGAAATTAGCTTGATCTGAATCTGATTGCGATGATCAGGTGAGACAGACGATACAGCGAATACCCTTCCAATCAACGGAGGACGAAAATTTTCGGGTCGGGCATATCAAAGCATATGTCGGCCGAAGACTTGCTAGCACTGAAATCTTCCTGGCTGGGTATCTGAAATTCATCGTGACTTACAGCTTGAAGTACTCAGTTCGACTGCTTGCCAATGCCAACTTGAGGGCAAGTACACGTTCTGCAGAGTGAAGGCGACTCTCCAACTCTTTTCCAAAACAAATTTCTATTCAATTCAAAACATCAATTCTGTATAAACGAGTGTACTGGTTAAATGATTCGTATAACGAGCGGGGGGTTTAGGTTACTATGTAGGAAGGCGGAACCGTGGTGCGGCGAGCAATCTAAACGGAGGAGGAAAAGGGAAGTGAACTAACGGAAGAGTATGTACGCTTCGGTTCTCGCTGCACCAACGTCGTGGAGAGGGGAGAAGGGTATGTGTGTACGTTACTTCAGTAGGAACATAATAAACTAGAAGGGATGATCAGCGCCAAGAGCTGATGATGGATGATGTAACGGACTTACAACAGGGTCCAATATAGGCATCGGGAAACCAATGTCGCACCATACACATCGTGAAGGGGAAAGACAAGGGAAAAAAGGTTGGCTATAGCACAAAAGTGATGGGTATGATGCGATGCGATAGTCCGAGCTAGTAGTGGGCCGAGTCGATATTGATACACGCCTGGACAGGGAAAAAAGAGCAGGAAAAAAAAGGACAAGCTCCGGACAAAGCATCCTAGAGCAGTGAAAGAGGATTCGAGGTTGGCGACGAAGGAGATAAATAGCCAGACCACCAATTGAATCACTAAAAAGACAATGGGCAAAGGGAATTAGGGACCGTGAACCCAAAAAGACGAGGCATATAAGTAAAGGGTGGAAGCATAGGAGGAGTGATAGAGGCAAATATCACGGAAGTCCCCAGATCCAAGAACACAAAAGAGGAAGAAATGGAAACCCTGCACAACGCAAAGCCGCGTATAAATAAGCAGGGGCAGGCGGATAGTTGTTAACTTGCAGTTGAACGCGGCGCGCAACCTGAGCAACAGCAAGGTCATATACACATGGCTGATCCGAGGCTGGAGAGGATGTCTTGTTTTTAATGTATGTCGTGGCCTCGTCAGCTCCTTTTATACAGACCCGATTTCTCGGGGACCAAGATAAGAAGCGTGGGGTGATGGGGCGAAAGCATGCGATGGGGAAACGAGCCGGCGATACTGACACATTGAGTAGATGGAAGAATAGAAAGAGGTGGGATGCTGGAACGGAAAAATCCGCGAGCGAGCGAGGTATGAATATCGACGCTAGACGGAACCCGGATGTAAGTCTCCGGGTGGTGGGGAAATAAGAAACCGCGAGTGTCCTGTGCGAGAGAGACCTTGACCAGTAAAAAGACCGAGTGATGCAAACCATAGAGAGAGCGGAACTATCCGTCGGACGACACCGAACGCAGCGTGGGAAACCAACAGCCCCAGAAGAAATGTCACATGGAACCAATCCCGGAGGTTGCCGAGAATAATGATATCGGAAGAAAACGGTAGGAGTCACAAGCCGTCCCAGAAGACCAGGCCATCGACGAGGGTCAACTTTCTGGTCGACATGGGATCGACAAAGGAGACCTTCCGGAGGTGGGAGGGGAATGATGTCGCTGCTAGGGTGATATTAGTCTAATGGGGCTGATCGCCAATACGAATAATCTAAGCTGCGATAGCGGTGTAAGGTCAGCAACAGAGAGGCAGGATGATGGCAATATTTACCTCTACACTTTTGATGAGAATCAATGTTAAAAAGGAATGGACCGCTTAGAAAGCGGGGGGAGGCAACTCGTCCGGACTGGGCGAGTTCTGGAACACGGAACTCGCAAAGAATCCGGCCTTGTCCTTGCCAGCATTGGAGGCGCTGGGGCCGACCGAGCCGAATTTTTTCGGCGGGAAGCCAAAGAGCTTCTTGAGCTCCTCCGGGGCGTCGGAAGTGGAAGACATGTCTTCGTCCATGGACATGTTGAACACGCCGTCGCTCGGCGTGCGATGATGATGATGACGTGGCCGCAGCGGAGTGGAATCCGCAGCGTTGGCAAACGAAAAGACGTTGAACGGAGGGAGTGGGGCTGTGCGAGGACCATCCAAGGAGAGATGTTGCCACACGTGGTCCGTAGGGAGCTCCCGGGCGGGGGTAGTTGGAGGCGAAGTATCCTCCACGTCAGTGGTGTCATCACAAACTGGGAAATCCGTGTCAATCGCATAACCCGTGGATGCCCGCCTTGTACTCATGCGAGGAAGCGCTCGGGGAACTGGGGCGGATCTGGAAAGATTATTCCGATGGGTAGAGTGCTTGTTTCCCGGAACAGGAACGGGACGAGACGCAGGGGAAGGGGTGCCAGGTGGCTGGACAATCTGGTTTCGGCGGCGAGCGGCTTTTCCGGGGGGAGGGGGGGCAAGGGTCGGGGACAGCTTGGTAGAGCGGCTGTTGGAGGGGAAAGCAGGACGAGAGTTGGCGTCGGAATCGGAATCGGAACTGACGATGAACGGATCGAAAGAGTTTGCGGTAGGATTACGGGGCTGAGAAAATACGGGGCCTTCTACATGCGAAGAAGAGATGGGGGGCGAAGGTTGTCGGGCGTTGTTGCGTCGTGATTGTCCATGCGCGGACGAGCTCCTGGAGATGAAAAGGATGGGTGAGGTGGGAAGTGCTGTATGGGGGGTGATGACATCTACCTAGCCGGAGTCTTATCTTTCGGGGCCTTGTTCTGTCGGCCGCGGGGGAGCTTGTCCGGGGTGGGCGTATGTGCTGGTACAACCGGCTTCTCCGCGACTGAGGGGAGCGCGGAGTCGGGAGACGGCTTCTCGTGCGCATGCTTGGCAGACTCGACGTTGGCATGCTTGGGTTTGAGCGTACGTTGTGGATTGCGATTGTGGGGATTCTGCTGGCGATGTTGGCGGGGGGAGTCGGCGCGGAGAGGCTTCGATATGGAGAGTATGCCGGGCACCTTGGTGGGCTGTACTATGACGGCTGGGGGTGCTGATGGGTGTCGACGGTGTGATGATGGAGGGAACATTGGGGGTAGAACGGGTTTGTGTGCGAGCAACATGGGGGGAACGACGAGGAGGACGACGACGACGCTGGGTCGCTTGGAGAGAAAAAAACGAGGATATCAAAAGTGGGAGTTCGGCTGATCACTGTCAGCCCGGTTGGAGCTGTTTTTGTTCTCCGACTACGGCACAGCCCGTCGGGCGTAAGAGCTTTCCTATCTGGGTTTAAATCTCACAGCCGGGGCCTGGATCGGCTCTAGCGGTGCTTAGTCATCACGAGGACATTGCAACTCCTTTTCCTCGGTCCCACGTGTCCATTTATGGCAAGCCTCGTTGTGAGTGATAGGAGTCCCCGCCACGTCGCTCTTCATTAACTCAGTCGTCCATGCCACCATCAGCGCGTGACCCCCCATCTTACGTCCTTCCATCAAAAGTACACTCCACCTATTGTCTCCGCGACTATCCCTAGTACAAACCCCCCCACCGCTTATTTCCACCATCATATCGCCACGTCGGCCACAATGCGACCACCGTTCCGAATCACATCTTTAGAACATAGTAGAATATCAGTCAGACCACCCAGACCACCCCTGTCTCATATCCGCTTTTCGCCCGCAGCATCTTTATTTGCCGGCCTTCCCCCTTGTCCTACCCTGCATGTTCTGCGGGACCGCCCTATTATTCCAAACTCCATTTCATCAATCGAGCTTGTAGTCCAGCCGCACGACGTCGTGCATCATGCCTGCTGTGCTTGACGTATGCCTGCCTCCACGCTTTAGCTTGATTGTCCACGCGATCTCCTCGGATGCTAATCGTCTCCTCCCACGCTCTTCTCCCCATCCTTCTAAGCTCCTTCATATCTCGAAAGATATGCTCCAGATTAAAGTTTCAGTCGTCCATTCTCAGCCATATTGTCCGCGTTTCTCATGTATCTCCCGTAACTTTCATTTGCGGCTCGGGAAGGCCCCGTGGAGTTGCGCTCCAGTGACTGAAAATCACGTTCGTTCAACGCTTCTCCTACGTAGCAGATTGTTCGCAGCAATCACGCCAAGCCGGTTCCTTGTTCCTACAATGCTTTTCCCAGACCGGTCACAACGAGGGAACCCCGAGTAGTCCTTGCAAATGACCCTTCTGAAACAACAACAACAACAACAAATCCACCCTCGCTCAATTGTGTCTTCACGACATGCTTGTCGTGCACTGATCCACGATACTAGGGCCGGGGGTGTGGTCTTTGCGGTTGCCATGGACAGCTTGTCCGACCGCCGACTCTCTCATGACGCAAGCGCAGCCTCAATAGGATCTGCGCTTGAGCCATTCCAGGCAGCCGTGTGTGAACACAGCAGGATTCCACGCCGTCGTCTCCGTGAGCTCCCGAGTACACCTTCAAATGTTCGAATCAAGGTCCCCGCGATAACGAAAAAGGGTGAATGCGACGTTCGTCCGAGTCGCTTCGATATCGAGCACTCCAACCGGCCCCACCCGCGCGCGGCGTGGTGGCTATACAACATGCAATGCTGATATCGTCGTCATCATATCCTCGCTTCTTGACTGATCCGGGCGCGTTGTCGACGTTGTATGCCCGCTTCCCAACGCGCGAGCGCGACGATAGTTCTGCTGGTACAATTGATTGAAAAAGAAAGACGAATGTCTGAGAAAACAACAGCGATGCTTCGATATCGATAACAACAGTACTGCGACGTCGTTACCCTGTTTCCACCAACCCACCCTTTTGTCCATCCGTCTCACCCAGTACCCAGGTTCCAGATTCCCGGTTCAAACCATCCCGGAAGCCGCAGGCTCGTTCGCGATCCGCATTCCCTCAAAGAGAAGAAATGTGTCTCCGATCTGTGTGTACGCGTGTGTATGCAAGCGAGTCGGGCACCGACGCTCCCTATCCCGGACCCGGAGACCTGGCATAGCATTCGCAGGTACCATGTACTTGGAACTGCCACCTCGTTCGCCTCGGCCCGTGAGACTCCGTCTGAAGGGTTCAGGCAACTGGATGGGGTGGACATGTGAAAAAGAACCCATCAACGCTATTCACGTCCGAACGTCCACATCCCGTGCTGGTTGGCGTCCTCCACAGGCACAGGCAGTCATATATCGATGAACAATACACCGTGGCTCCCCACGTTCACGTCCGGATGTTTTGTGCAGGAAGTACAAATATATATATACCACTCTGTGCGTGCGTGGTGCGTCCTGTGTGCATGTCCGGTGCGGTCCTCGCACCAACGGCCAAGTGATTCGAATCGTGGTCGGACAAAAAGTGTAAGAACAAGAGAACAAGAAGTCACGAAACACCGAAGCACTTGTGGATATGGCTGGATGAGCTCAGTTCTCCGCTCTCCGCTCTCGGCGCGATAGGTACTAGACGTGCCTAAGGACGTCGCAACACGTACATGTATTTGTGGGACGGAGTACTTACTCAGTGCGCCTGGCCGGTGGAGCGATCGGATCGTTCGGCGAAGCCAAGGGTGCCTGTAAGGAATGGTCATAATATAGTATAGATATGTACATAACCATATACGAATACATGTTTAGGCGTTAGGACACCACAAACAATCAAGCAACTCCCAAGAGAAAAGAAGCTGGAAAGAAAGTGAACACGACCGCAGTACTGGCAGCGAAAAGAAGCCTAGGCCAAGGCTGTGCTTAGAGTGTCTCCTTAAATAAAGTGTCAAACGCTGACAAGTTCCGATTTTGTTAGCGGCGAATATCAAAGCATTGCAGAAGAGGACTTGATACATACCACACCTACATTGGTTGGTTTTTTTGTCACTCGCACTGTGGTGCACATCAACAAATAAACGTCGTGAACGGCGTGGCACTAGTGACCTGATGAGCTCACAGGTGGATTTCGACTTTTACATACTGAAATTATGTCAATGAATCCCACATCAAGAATCAAGAGATGTACACGCCAACAAGTTCTACAACATTTTTCTGTGAACTGGTACAGTCACTGCATACATCCTCACGAAGAGAAAAAGGGACAAAAAATAGAACCATGACAGTCCGAGAGTAGTCTGAATCGAGTTTCACAGTCAACGAGGACAGTGAGCCACGAAGTGAACTAAAAGACGGATGCCCTTTCCAGGAAGACGATTCAACTCGTCTCCTCATACGGCTACAAAAGTTATTCCGTGGAATGAAAAACCTTTGTAACGCTGGGGAACCAGCGGCAAGAACAACGCGGTCTGGGCAATGGGTGGTAGAACAGATTGGAGTCCTAACCAGACACCAGAGGACAACGACAGTGAATGGTATGCACTAGAGGGTGACAAAGTGGTCACGTAGGATATGTGGAATGGACATTGGCCTGCATCCTAGCAGCGGGCTGGTAAGCCTGGATCAGCGGCAGTTCTATGGCTGCACTGCTCCTCTTTCGGTGGAGTGGACCGAGTCGAAGTGTCAAACCCCGTTGCAGACAGCCGACCCAGCGGTCAGAACAGACCTGCAAACCACGTTGTGCGTCGGAAGACGCAATGACCGCGATAGAGAGAGCGGAATCAAGTATTGTGGAAAGAGAGCACCCACCCAGTCACCGCGACGCTTTTCAAAGTTGACCATTGTACGAGTGGCAACTGCATTTCTGGTACGTCGCGCAGTCCATTAGGACTGGTCCCATCTAGAGACAATCGAGGATGACTGTAATACTCAGACCTTCCCGCTCAGAAGGAAAGACACGTCTGGGACGCGTCTTGTGCGTGCTGAGCCTCGTAGCTTTCGAGCTGTTGTGGGTTGAAAGAGAAAGGCGGTAGTCGTCGGTCTTTTATAGCAGAAAGTGGGCGGAGTTACGGTAGTTGCCGAAAGTGCTGCACGTGATACAGAGCCGTCGTGTCAAGGTACTACTTTTGACGCGACAAGTAGAACACGAGGACCTAGGTGCATCATATGGCGCTCCCTCGAACGCTCTTTGTCCTCGCGGGCATCGTCTTGAGCGCCATCAGCGCTTATGGCACGTCCCCGCCCGTTACAGTCTCCCTTCGCTCCTCTTTCTCTCCCAACGATCCGTTGCTCGAAGCATTGTAAGTCCCCGACACTTTGAATCACCCATCTCTGCTCAACCGGTCTCTAGCGAATCAGTCGCAATGGAGGACAATTCAGTCCTATTTCCTCTGCTCTCTGCATTCACCTTCACAGAGCGCCAATATACCCCCCAGCAAGCGCATGATGCTGTCTTCACGGCTGCATCTCATCACATGCATTGGGCTTCCCTCAATTCCGCTCGTGTACGCCTTGCGCTGCACGCCGTGACACCCCGCCTGGCTGCGTCTTCAGAGCACTATGACCGTCACATTGCGAGTTTGACGGATAGCGACAAACTTAAAAGCCCCGAGTGTGCGTCCTGGGTCGACTGGTATGGTCAAGTCGTGTGCGACGCGGAGACGCTTCTTCAGCTCGCCAACTCCCAAGACGATCGCGTTGTTGTGTCAAAGCCAAAGCGTCTTCCCTTGGATCACGTCCATCAAATTTCTCCGTCTTCTGGGGAGCCACGGCGTACAGCCATCCACTTTGCCAACCCTACTGCGCCATCTTTCCATCCTCTTCACGACGCCCTTCTCAGCTTACAGCCGGATGTCGAATATGTCCTTCGTTGGGCCAAGGGAACTATTGAACACGGAGATGACCAACTGTCGAGTAATCTCTCTGGATATGGTGTTTCTCTCGACCTCAAAAAGATGGACTACCTAGTTCTCGACGACAGGAACCAACATCAGGACCACACCACCTCCCAGGACTCTACTGGACCAGCAGACGATGAGGTTCATGGATCCTCCGACGAAGAAATTCTCACCTGTATCTTTGATTCCTTGCCATACATCGACGAAGAGGCCGAAACGAGGGCGATGAAAGGAGAGCCACTGACGTCCGAAGAGATTTCAGGTTAGTCCCCTGATTTCCATTAGCCCCGAGGAAAATTACATGTCCGTTTCACAGAGCTTGGCACAAAGGCAGTCCAATTTATAGTGTCGTTTTCCGACAGACCCCTCATGGAGCCGATGCACGTCCATCACTGTTGGGACAGTCACCATACTCTCCCTCTCTCTGATTTGCAGCTATTTCAGACGCTCACGAACTCGTTCCCACTCTACGCGACCTCCCTTGCCCGCAAAATTAGAATATCCGAAGAGCTGAGTGACGAAGTATACAACAACTGGGTGAAGGCAGCCCAGGGGGTGAATATGGTTTGGGCAAACGGACGGATTCTCAACGAGAACGAGGGTAGCACGGCCAGCATCTTTGGGTGAGGATGGATCTTCTGCTCTCTGTCCACCTTAATGACTGAAACTCCGTACCTAGGCTCTTGCGCACTTTGCAGCGTGAACGTACTCTCGTCAAGTCTCTTGTTGACTTAGGTTTGACAACAGAGCAGGCGATTGAGCTTCTTATGCATCCTGTCAACTCAGCCCCGCAACAATCTGATTCTGCGCCGTCTACGCGTGGTTCAGCGAAGGCCTTTTCGGCGCAAGCACGAATGAGCGAAGGCGACAGTGTTGTAGAAGAGAATAAAGCCTTTTCACTTCCACCCAAGTTTGCCGAGTATCTCGAAGGGCTCGTTGACGCAAGCGACAGACAAGAAGGTGGAGGTGTCGTACTATATTGGAATGATATGGCTGCCGATGCTCGCTACGCCACGTCCAGCCCATCGTTACAAGCTGTGTGTATTGCCTTTGCCTCGGATTGTTACGCGTTTCTGACTAAGATTGTGATAATTCGCAGCTCCTCCGCGTCCACGCGATGTCACTGCTTTCACCCATGCTTAGGATTCGGCAGAACCTAGTCAACGTGATTCTCGTCATTGATCTATCACAGATGCGATCTCTGTCCTTGCTAAACACTCTGTCCGAGCACTTTGTGACTCGAGGGTTTCCGATCAGATGGGGCATCGTTCCCGAGGGCGAGGGTGAAAGTGAGTCTGTATATGCACCGTATATGTCTCAGTGCCAACCCTTTACCAGGTCTCAGGATGGCTCGACTCGTGTACTACATCAATCACAAGTATGGACGCGATCAGATGATATCATTCATTCAAGGGGTATGTAAATCTCACTTTCGCTTCGTCCTTGGCGAAATCCTCACGATCCTTGGCAGGTTTCGCGTGCTCACGCGGAGCGCAGGCTGCCAGGTCTATCGTGGCAAATAATACAAGAGACATTCCGTTCGCTTGGTGCCGAAGACGACTTTGTCGAAGTTGCACAGGGCAACGTTCCACTCATTGACAAGGTGACGGGGGAGGACGTTATAGTTCAATCACAAAAATACCGTCGAAGACTAGGTCTAGGCCAGGCTGTTTCCGGGAAGGGTCACGCTTTCATCAACGGAAGGCATCTCCCCATCAGTGATGTAAGAGATACACCTATGGCGTTTTTTTGGGCATCTCAATAAAGTTTGGGTTTGTAGGCCATGTTCCAACAGATGTCGAGCGAGGTCATGGTGCAACTGCAGATTCTTCAAGAGTTGGTACGTGACACATGTACTGATCATTTGTTATTTCCCTGAAGCTTCCCAAGGTCTACACTAGCGAGATCACGGATGACGATCTTCACTTGATTCCAACGTTCTTCTATGACCTTCCCTCTACGCTCCCTCGCCGAAATCCATATATCTTTGTGGATAGTTCTGGTCATGGACATGCACGTGACGGGAGTGATTTGCATATCTTTAACTTACCAGAGGTGTTCGCTAGGGCGAGTTTCCAGACAACGCAGGGCTCCTTTGTTGTTACAAGTGCGTACTGCGTTTCTCAGTTCAATTCATCGTTTTCATGAAGAGTAGGTGAGGTTGACAATCTTGCCGTATCTGTCTACGTTATTGCCGACTTTGATTCGGAAGAGGGCCTTGAATTGGCCAAGGAATCTCTTAAATTTATGGTATTCGAGGTTTATCTTCACATCAACTTGTCATGGTGCTCACCAGATATAGGCACGCTCGTTCAGAACTCGGGTCACCTTTATCCACAATTCAAATGCAACAACTACGGGGGCTTCTACGTTGCTGACCACTCTTTTCGTCGAGGGTGGTCTCGGCGATATCCCTCCTTCGCGTATCTTGGAGTCGCTGGCTGGAGGACCAGACGAGCACCAAGCAACTGACACGCCTCTTCTGACCAAGGATGAAGCTGCTCCGGTGGATGTCACCCGCCTGCTACAAGCCAGCCGTCTAGTGGTTCGCCTGTTGGGACTTGAGCCGGGACAGAGCGCTGTCCTGGCCAACGGACGCGTACGTTGTATGCTAATCTTGTGTGCCTTGGTTCTCATCCACGACCTCGTGAAACAGCTTGTTGGACCTTTTGACGTCAATTCTGAATTCGTTGCCGAGGACTTCGAGATGCTGGAGATATTTGAAATCAAGCAACGAGTTGGTCGAGTCGCCGATGCAATCCATGAGATGCTTGGTCCGGACGGAGCCATTGAAGAGTAGGTCGTGTTAATCCCCTGATCACGGACCGGATTAATGGATACGAACGTCCCGGCAATTAGATACGAGCGCGCAGACCTGATCTCGATGGCATCTTCAATCATTTATGCCGATCAACAGCCCGACCCTTCCGAAGCCGGTCTCTTCGACACTGCACCTAAACCACGCACGCGGAATCACCGATTGCTTTCGAGCCACTATACGTGAGTACCTCCGAATCAATATTTTGGCCTTATCGCTCATGTTCATTGCAGGAAACTTGCTGTTGGTGATCCCTCTGTGGCTCAGAGTCACATTGCAGTGTTGGTGGACCCTTTGAGCGAAAGTGCTCAGCGATGGTCGGCGATATTGACTGTAATTTTTCCAACCTTTATATGTGACTCTGCGAGTGTTGATCGATGTTTAGCGGTCCTCGGAACTCTTCCCTGATATCTACATTGAAGTCTACTTGAATCCCACCCAACAAACAGAAGTACGAAGACTGCTGTTCTATTTTGTCCTGTTCTTTCTGAATGACCCTCAGATACCACTCAAAGGATTCTATCGTTACCATGTCGTATCACACCTTGATTATGATGCCAACGGGTAAAGTTCTTTTTTCGAACTCATCCTTCTGATTCTGATCGTTTCGTAGGCAAGAAATTCCTTCCCAGGTAACGTTCAGTGGACTTCCCTTGGAGCCGATCTACACTCTGAGCATGGACGTTCCACCTGCGTGGGTCGTCCGGCCCCGTGAAGCCCTCTATGATTTGGATAACATTCAACTGGGCAAACTTTCCCCCGAAGACCAGATCCAAGGCGTCCAAGCACTCTTTGCGCTGGACTACCTGATCGTGGAAGGACACTCGCGCGAGTTAAATACTGTCAACCCGCCTAGAGGTGTCCAATTACAGCTCATCAGTGCCAACGACGGAACGATCGTCGACGACACGCAGGTCGTCGTCAACTTGGGGTACTTGCAGTTCAAGGCGCGACCAGGGACGTTCCGACTCGAAATCAGGGAGGGACGTGGGCGTGATATCTATGAGCTGGAGACCGTTGGGAGTGAGGGATGGAACAGTCCGTCGATCGCTGACGCTGGTGACGAGTTGACGGTGATGAGCTTTGATGGGCTGACATTGTATCCTCGGCTTGCCCGGAAACCTGGTACGGAGAGGATGGACGTTCTGGACGGGTTGCAGGTTGCGTCCGGGAAAGGATCAGGGAATATAGTGGAAAGCTGGGTGTCCAAGTAAGTTTCTCGACACACTATTGTGATATCGATCTTATTCTTTGAACTAGGGTTTCCTCGTTCTTCGCCTCCGAAGAGGACGACGGCAAAACAAAGGCTATTCAGAAACAGGGTGATGGTCAAGCGGACATCAACATCTTCACTGTGGCGTCCGGTCTGTTGTACGAGGTACTAGTCCTTTATGTTCCAGTGAACTTGTTCTTAGCGCGTTCTCCGCAGCGTTTTGCTTCGATCATGATCTTGAGCGTGTTGCGGAATACCAATAGTAGCGTCAAATTTTGGTTCATCGAGAACTTCCTCTCGCCATCCTTCCTTGCAAGTGTCTCGATAGCTCTGATTGTGTTGTTCATTGATGTTTCTCGCAGGAATTCATACCGCATATGGCAGAAGAGTACGGGTTTCAATACGAGTTGGTGACTTACAAATGGCCGTCATGGCTGAGGGCTCAAAAGGAAAAGCAACGGATCATATGGGGTTATAAAATACTCTTCCTGGACGTCCTTTTCCCGATGGACCTCAAAAAGGTGATCTTTGTTGATGCTGATCAGATCGTGCGCGCAGACCTGCAAGAGTTGGTCGATTTGGATCTTCACGGCGCACCGTACGGCTATACACCGATGGGGGATGACAATCATGAGATGGAAGGATTCCGTTTCTGGAAAACGGGATATTGGCGTGATTTCTTGGATGGTAGACCGTATCACATTAGGTATGTTGATCACTGTCAACGCCTTTTCGATCGAACTTACGTTTCCTCGAGTGCGCTGTATGTCGTAGACTTGGTTCGCTTCCGTCAGGTAGGTTTCGTCCATGCAAGCGTGATTGTTCTGTTACTGACTGACGAATTCAGATGGCTGCTGGGGTGAGCACACAGTAGCGGCTACGAGGTTCAGACGCTTACCGTAATTACAGGATCTTCTCCGAGGATCATACCAGATGTTGTCCCAGGATCCGAATTCACTCGCAAACTTGGACCAAGGTTAGCACTCGTACATGATGTTTCAGCAAACTGATTGGATATTTGGAGTCAAGATCTTCCCAATAATCTACAGGCTCAAGTCCCGATCGTAAGTCAAGCTTGTTGTGGACTGGACGTGCGCTGACGTAGGTACAGTATTCCTTGAGTGAGGATTGGCTATGGGTAAGCAAATTCTCACCGTCGAGTAGAATAAGGTGCTGAGGATGATCATCCAGTGCGAGACATGGTGTACGTCGTTGGCCCCTCGACTTGCACACTCAGCGCCGTACTAAAAGACCACAGGCAGCAAAGACAGACTCCATCGCGCAAAGACAATTGACTTGTGCCAAAATCCTCTCACGGTTCGTCGTTCCAGTA
>JBBPPY010000984.1:0-14265 GCA_038092195.1 Leccinum barrowsii | reverse complement strand
CGGGCGAGGCGGTCAAGTAAGGGCAAACGAGGTGCGGGACGTGCAACATTGGGAGGTCCCGGTTAACTGGCACAGACAAGGTCAGGTCCGATGACCAGCGTTACGCGTTACGCGTTGCCAGCGTTGGCAACAGTGTGCCGAAAGCTGCGTTACGCAGGAAATTTTTGGCAACCGACCCCTCGTGATGGCGTGATTTTTAGCAACGCAACGACCCCCGCGTTACGCGTTACGTTGCCTCCATACAGAAAGGTACAGTACTCGGGGATTTCCAGTGCCGCCTGCTGCCTCGACGATACCGTTCCCACGACGATTCTCTCGACGAAAAACATCATCATAATTGTAGCGGCCACGCAGTCAACCCTACTATGTTATTACATATGAATGAATCATAGCGTTCACAGCAGGTATAAGCATAAGTAAAAATTATAAATCAGACGAAGTTTCAATAGAGGGAGAAGGAGAAGCCAATTTGCAAAAGGGCACACAACTACCCCTACCGTCCGAGGAATTATCATCACTGCCATATGGTTCAATACGGTCTACAGTGTCGAAGGTCACTCCATTATGCAAGGCACCTTTGATGTGACCTGCTTGCAATTCAGCCTCTCTCAACATTTCTTCCGCTTCCTCAGAGTCGTCTATGGCCATCGCCTGGATGAGTTCGAGTTCTTTCGTGCGAAGACGCTGATACTGGACGTGCGCAGCAAAAGTGGCACGAGTTGCTCGTGCGAGCTCTAGCACCCGCCTCGCGTGTAGATCCTCGACCTCCGGCTTTCTCCTTACCGATGCCTACATATAACCCCATCTAATCAATACACCTGATAACGAATGACACATACTGACCGATGTAAGCAGGGTTTTAGCCTTTTTATGAGGCGAAACCTCATCGTCCTCTGCTTCAATTTCTGCTTCAACCAGGCGGCGCTTCTGTCCAATTATCATAGCCGACAATGGACCACATATAACGGGTTGCTCCTTCGGTTTTGGTGGTGGATTTGGATTGTGACGTGAGGGTATCTTCGACAGTGGTGGGGATGGTGGGGCGTCGAGTAGAGTCGACGATGGCCCACATATAACGGGTTGCTCCTTCGGTTTTGGTGGTGGATTTGGTGGCAACAGGCCAGGATTGTGACGTGAGGGTATCTTCGACAGTGGTGGGGATGGTGGGACGTCGAGTAGAGTCGATGAAGGAGGTGTGGGTGGGGTCGGTGAGACCAGCGGGAGTAGGACGGGGGGCTGCATCGCAACGTGCGAAATACCTGTGAAGCAGGGACTGTAATTGAGTCAATGTAATTTAAAGTCAGCGACCACCAGACCATATGTCCTCCGAGTCGTGAACGGTTCACGGCGTTCATCTCAGGAGTCAGCAGCTACCTACATATGTCATTCTGAACACGTCGGCACATTTATGAATATTTGTATCAGCGCAGCGGCAAGCCTCCGATTCCAAAACACCTTGTTTTTTGTTCCATTATATCTATCAATTGAAAAAGCAACATCTGTACATATATGATGGAATATGATGCCAAGCTGTAAACTTCCCCGACTCCTGTAGTCTGTAGGAGGGTTCTGTCAGCCAAACATTATTTGCATCCACTGATCTCCATCCGCTTTCAGTCGCGAGACTCGTTTCCGACGTATGTACTAACACGAAATCGCGAGTGTCCTGATTTTTCCGTATCCGTTCTCACTTGTTCCATTACATACATGTACGTCGTGCCTCATTGCAACCTCTCCTCGTCACTCAACTCTGAAAGGCACCGACAGCATTTTCGATCCGATGTAACTTACCAGAGCTCTATGCTACTCCCTTCCAGGACTCGTCCTCGAAGTTCATGATGACTCCGTGCAAAAGCTGTTGTCGGGCTCAATCATGGCTCGGAATAAGTTGAAGCACCGCGGCTGAATTCATCCCACGCCTCCTTGCAAAACACTCTCCTTAACATCGCTGATTATAAGTGTAAAAGTCAACGTGACTTTCTAACAGATGTTTATAACAGCAGATTCGCTGAGTCCGTCGAGGGTTTTTTGCGTAGTATTCATGCGTACCAAAGCTGGTTACTCTCAGCTCTTACCTGATCACGGCTGACTTGCTTGTCCGACTACGGGTTGCGAGGTACTTACGTGGCATTTGTTTAGTCTCCCGTCGTAGCACCGTATCTAGGTTGTCCACCGTTTCACATCGTGAGTTGTTCAGTCTCCCAGTCATTGATTGGCACTCTGAGTCATTCTCCGATGAGGTTCTTTTTCATACTACGGCATCCCTATTCATATATTCATGCCTGACCCGGCGAGATGTGGCTTCTTTCCATTTACGCCCAATCTGATTAACTGTTTTCCGGTCTGCGTTTCTTCACCTACGCCCTTTCTACCGGGCTCGCCACATTCGACGATGGCTGCGCAAATCAGACATGCATGAAGCGATGTGCTCAGAATTTCGCTACCATGATCCCCAGATACTGACCGGTTCACATTTTCTGAAATGAAAAAAAAAAACAGCTCCACTCTTCCGGGAGCACTGTCATAGGCTCCACCATGCATTTTGGCGGGGCTTTCCCTTCCCTGCAGTTCTCGTCGGCGTTCGGATACCGTTTCCCATCCAAACTCAGACTCTGTTCCACGAGGCTTCAGAGCTCTACGCATGGACGGTTTGCGGACAGACGGGCTCTGGACCGTATCAGTTCGCCTGATATTCGTCGGACAAGCATGGTGATATGTGAAACACTATCACATTATACGGTCTGGTGGAAATGGGATCACATAAGTACTGATGCACCTGACTTTGCTGGCTATGGCGCAAAGAGAGGTATCGGCCGCCATCACCGGTTGGCAACGCTTTTGTTTACTGCACATGAGATGGAGTTATCATTTATGTCACGAGCGTGACCACAATGTGTGAGAGCAAAATGACGCGCCACTGCCTTCGTAACTAGACTGGTCACCACCTGCTTTTGGAGTCTCAACCGCCTTCATTCCTCTTCTCACGCCGCTCAGAGTTTCAGCGCGATAATAAGCGGCGAATCGCGTCATACGTGAACCATCCTCTTCCTCTCCCTCACCAGCACCGCCCCCCTTACAGCCAGCGTACTATTTTTCGCGTTCAGCACTTGCTAGGTCTATATCTGACAGTGAAGTTTCCTGTCACTCCAACTCTTTCCCTCCGACCCGGTCTTCCCCAGCTCGTTTGCTGCTGATGAGATCGATTCAGACTCGAACCCTCGTAGTGTTGACCCTGATTCAGGTCTTGGATCATCCACTGATGATAATACCACCACCCACCACGGTGCCTCGAGCAACTCCCCTTAAGAGCGATCATCTACTTGCCCGTCGTCTTGCCTCCTGTCCCTGACCGTGGCCTTGTGCGAAACCGTGCCCAGCCGGTCTTTCAAACCAAAGTCGTCTCGCGACGGACCATCCTCGCCCTCTCGATCTCAGCTCGTTCCCGGGCCACGAGGAAGGAAGGTATAAGCGAACTCCCGATATTAATACCACTAACACTGACACCATTTCCAATGCCAAGGCCCCACAGCCCGCATCGTACAACCCAGTGATCGCACAAGGAACAAATCAAGCATGTTCCTGGCTGACGCCTGAACGCGACGAGGGCGATCAACATACTTGTCGAGGCGTTTCGACTCGATCTCGAGCTGTGGATGTGACGGACCTCGTGATGCAGCCGCACCGGTATCCGTGCGTTGAAGGTAAGTTAGATTTCAACATTCATCATAGTGACGACGGAGCGAAGTCGTTGGACGATGTTGGGGTGCTCGGGATACTCAACAAGCTAGTTATCGTGCAGGCCAGAGTGTATGTTAACGGTCCAACGGACTGTAGCAAGACTAGGACCATGCCGTTTACCCTGCTCTAGTTCCCAACATACGATCGTATTGTTTAGTACTTTCTCAAAACAGATCGTCGAAACACGCAGAGCGGGACAAGGGTTCTGTCTGGAATGTATAATTACATATTTTGGTCAATAGTAATAGAAAGCCCCACCGCACCAACCGTTGTGTCACATAGATGTACGAAAATCCTTAGCATATAACACATAAATTATGGACCGTATGCAATGTGCTCATATACACGTGTCTGTCAAAGGGCACCCCACCAGGGTGCTGTAAATTTCGTGTTTCAAGGATAACCCTTCCCAACACCTGCAAAGGAGTCCGGGTCTGTACTCTCCAGGCGTACCACTCTCCTTTCTCCGGTAGCCTTCCTGGTAGCCGCGAGGCGGTCATCATCTTCGCCAGCGCCAGGTTGACCCGGGCATAGGGGATGAGCCACACGTTGTGCGTGGCGGGGACAATGTCGTTTGGGAGGTGCAACCTAGTATACACAAAGAACAAACGAAGGTGAATCGCACGATGAGCAAGTATCACCAACCTTGATACATTCAACGACGTACCACTGCCGTGAACAATAGATCTTGACGGCCCTTGCAGGTCAGGCTCAGCGTCACCTTGATGACTTCCAGGTTGAGCACCGAGACATCCAGGCCTTCGTGCTTGGGCGCGTTGAAGTCTTTTTTTGGCGACGAGAACGCCCTCTGCAGTGTATGGAGCATCTACTAGTCGTCGTTCCGTTCGGGTGTGGAGTGCATGCAGGGCACTGCGGGAAAGGGCATTCGGGAGAGTCTCGGTGTGCAGCAGGGTCAAAAAGGAGGAAAAGAGAACCGAGTCAACTTACAAGGCGATAAATCATGCACTCTTGAAGAGACGATCTGTCGATTCCTCTTGTAATAAATGAGCATGTTGACGGAAGCCTTGCGTTCGAAAGAGTGTGTCAGTTCCGGAAAGCGAGTGGTTTACAGTAACAGGTCGGAAATAACATACCTGCGAGAGAGATTTACACCCGGAACAAGGGAGGAGGGAGCAACTTCACCACATCCGTGCACAATACACTGTGGCACCCATCATGTCACGATGGCTGTGCAGCTTCCGCCTTTCTCATCATCATGCAACTCCCTCACTGAACTGCTCCCAAATACTGTTTCGATTTGCGATATCTTACCTTCAAGGGCTCGTCGTGTTAGCTCTATTGTGGCGCTTTGTCAATGGCACCTCGGAATACGTTTCTCAGTGACGCCAGCGGTCCATGTCTTCTGCCGAAGAGGACTACAACGATAATGGGGATAGCCCTGGCAGCTCGACTGCGGTACCCGACAGCAAGAAGCTGAGAGTACAACGGGCTTGTAATACCTGTCGCTGCAAGAAGAGTCGGGCCCCCTTTTGTCTCGGTGATCAGGCGCGCCTGAAGGACGACTACTAACTTCACGCTATCGCTTTCTGTTATACATGCAATATTCCTGTATCTAGCAGTCCGATGTAAGCATACATTATACCTTCGGGCCCTTTTTCTCCGTGTGCGCCTCTAGCTGACTTCATACGTTAAAAGATGATAGAAGTCAGATACCAGGGAACCGATGTTCTAATCGCGTTGCGTACATTCTAGAGTGTACGTACATCGAGGTGGCAAAGGTCTGTCCCTATTCCTTATCGTTTGCTTGTTTCTTCACCAACGTCAATTGACTCCGTCCCGTCCTATTTCATAGAAATGTGGTCTTCCGAAAGGGTGTGTTGTTGCTATTATCCTGTGCTCTGCGTTCTACACCACTGATCCGAGCCTTTTTCCCCGACCCCCAGATATGTGGAGAGTCCCGAGAATCGTCTAAAGAAAATGGAAAAGCCTTTCCAAAAGGTAGGTCACCTGTCAATCGGTCTGGCGTTATGCCATGCAATATCAACGTATCCTTCCCTCAGGCTTCCTTCTCTGTATGCATTACAGAGGTCTGTCCGGATGCGGATTTCCCGCGCGAGCCAGGTGGTGACTGGATAGATCGGGAGACGTTGCAGAAGAGCAACGTGGGTGATTCTACGTCGGGGCATACCATGTATGCCTCTAGGGCACCCACATACGGAACGCGAACACCCCCATCAAGGATCTCGTGCTGACCGACGATGAGGATACCATCACACTACACCTCTCCAATAGTTTAAAGTCGATGAGCTTGGGAATCACCCGTCTCCAAAACTGCTTCTTCGGGATATCAAGTGGTGTGATGCTCATTCGCAAGGCAATCTATTGGAAGAAACAAGTCGCTGGGACCGACGGCGATGGGGGGCATTTCTTCCGTTCGATCGAGGACAATCCATATCCGGTGAGGCCATAGTTTTTGCTAAAAGCCTGAGACATGCGGTGTTAAGCACTTATGATCTCTCCCTCTCTTCAAGTGGGAACTCGTGGCGAGACACATCGAGGAGCCCGAATACACATTCTCGGATGTGGAACTAGGTATGAGGTTGCTGCAAATCTACTTCGAGCAAATGAATTCGTTGGCGCCTCTCTTGCACCACCCAAGCTTCGAGCGCAAGGTCATCCAGGGTGTGCATTTACGTAATCCCTCTTTTGCGACTGTGTATCTTCTCGTTTGCGCGGTCGCGTCGCGTTTCACGGAAGATCCTCGCGGTTTCTTGGATAACATGGACAGCACGTTGTGGCGCACTCGGCGAGATGGAGGTACTCTGAGTAAGAGCAGACGGTGAGGAAGACGTTGCTCGGGCCTTCATACTTACAGACCTTCCACAGCGTCGACTGCGGATCGACCATGGAGCCATTGCGTGCGTCTTCTCTTACGTTTCTCTCTAGGCTTCTCTTTTTTATTTTCGTTGGGGCTTCGTGGTCAACAACCGTGTGCTGTTCTTGCAAGGAACCTCGGCTATGCAGGCGTGTTGGACGATCGTCGGGTATTCAGCTAGCCCAGGACATGGGCGCTCACTGGCGCAAGTTGTACGACGAGAAACGGTCTGTCGAAGGTGAGCTATGGAAGAGGATGTTTTGGTATCCATGGCGATCTTTCTCGTCGAGGCGTCCGCTTATTCGTATTGTAGGGTGCTTGTTGTGCTTGATCGTCAGATGAGCACGTCCTTAGGCCGGCCGAGCACAATCCAAGATGAAGGGTAGCTCCAGTTTTATTTTCGTTAATGTGTAGTGTCTCTTGGCCGACACCTCTTCTTGCAGTTTTGACCTCAATTATCCTGTCGATTGCGACGACGAATACTGGGAGCGTCCTGACCCCACAACAAGCTTTCAAGCAGCCGCCCGACAAGCCTTCTTCGACCTCTTTCTTTATCTCCTTCATTAAGCAACATCTTGTCGTTTGCATGATTGTATGCTACTTCGTTGTACTCGTGCGATTTCGTTTTCCTTGCGGTGCTAACGATTGATCAATAAGTCGGAGATCCAGTTGGGGATTCGTCGGCCGGCAGTGGGAACAACGTATCGTGGCCGAGCGGAATTCTTCTTTGAACAAGTGGGTCGATGAAGAGCCTGATTATCGTGAGCATTGTCATACCGTTCGATAGTGAATGTCATCGATCATGAATGCAATGCGTTGGGATCCTACTCGGGACACAAACACGCCTTCCATGATGCAGTCCACTACGCTATACGTTGAATTATTACTACCTTCAAATATTCACCCATCGTCTGTTCATACCCTCCAAGAATCAAATCGAGCTCTTTATCTCTGCGAGGCAAAAGTATTCCTCGTGATGTGTGAGTAATTGCGATGATGATATCTGCGCCGCGTATGGAACGGAGTGTATCGGGAACGCGTTCCGCTGCCGACACAGGATCCAAAAAAGACGGAATCCGCAGGCAGACGCTAACAATTTGACGGCCAGTCGCTGAGAATAAGCCACAAAAATAATGTAACAATCGATCAGCAAAATCATTACAAACGGAAGGTTAGAGACGACGTTCCAGCAAGACTAACCCTTTTAAATTCCGTTCGAGCACGAGGTGTGTTCTTTGGCCGCGGCCACTGCATTCGTCAGCAAACCGGGGAAGTGTGCACTGAGAGAGGTTGACTAACTTCTTTGCAGGGTGAACGGTCGGCCCGGGCGGACGACGAAGAGATTGACTGACCATGATTTCTATAGTAGCACGCGACGTCAGTGAGGAGATTGTTCAGTAAAATATGTTCCTCATTCAAATTATGGCGCTCTCTGGTAGGGAGGGGGCTGAACACATCTCCGCTGAACACGGTGATGCGGCGCCGTCTCGCCTCAGGGATGCCGCTGGTTTGGTGGAATGTGAGCGGAAGTTTTGCAAGGGCGGTATATTGGGTTATATTCACTATCCTCGGGTCGCTACGATGGTCCGCTGTCTTGTATAGGCTACATCCAAAATGCGTCACACTAGCAGGTTGCCCTACTGGCAATCGCTCGACGGACTTTGAAGCAGGATCGCAATTCCCCCCGCCGCATCCTCTCGATTCAGCTCTTTTTCCCTTACTCGATTCCCTTCATGTCTTTCAAGCCCGGTTCCTCAGAAACACCCATTCCTAGCCAAGAGCAACCGACCGAAGAACAAGAACGTGAGAAGCTTCAGCCTCGAGTCTGCTTTTCCCGCGCAAGAGCGGTATGAGGGTATGACTGCATTGACGTTCTAGACATTCGATATGGCCTGACGCGATGGTAGTATGTATCATCGGTGGTGGTCATGCAGGCTGTGAAACCGCGACTGGGGCCGCGCGAGCGGGTGCACGAACATTGCTAATCACGCAGAAACTCGACACGATTGGAGAGCTTTCATGTAACCCATCCATTGGAGGCGTCGGCAAAAGGACGTTAGTTAGAGAGGTGGACGCACTGGATGGCGTCATGGGCAAGGTCACAGGTGGGCTATAGTGTGAGTCGAATGATCACTCAGATTCTAACTGTTCTCCTTTTTCAGACAAGGCTGGGATACAGTTCCACATGTTGAACAGGTCCAAGGGGGCTGCGGTTTCGGTGAGTCAATAATAGCTGCGTATCAATACGTTCCACGATCCACACACTTATAGGGCCCTCGAGCACAAGTCGACCGCAATTTGTACAAGCGACATATGCAGGACATCATATCCAACTATCCTGATATAGATGTTCGAACTGCTAGTGTGTCGGACCTTGTTTTTGACCATCAGACAGCTTCATCCAGCTCTGGTACAGTTTGGGGTACCGTGACAGGTGTTCGACCAGGTTGAAACCCAGTTCAACTTTATGGAAAATGAACACTAATTTTAGAATGACAGAATCTGGGGACGTCATTCCATGTTCTCAGATCGTCATCTGCATGGGTACATTCCTGTCGGGTGAGATACACATCGGTGCGTGCCCTGATCTGTAGCACGCATCTCAGGTACCGATACTAGTCCAGGAATGAAGCGTTTCCCAGCTGGCCGAATGAATGATACACCGGCCATTGGCCTGTCTGCTTCGTTGCGCGCAGCTGGTTTTCAGCTCGGGCGCTTACAAACTGGACCCCCTGCACGACTTGACAAAAACACGATTGACTTCAGTCAGCTAGAAAAAACAAGAGGTTGACGACCCACCGCACCCGTTCTCATTTTTAAACTGTAGAGTATATACTATACCGTACAATAACTTCGGCAGTCATGTTGTTTCGGCACTTTCATAGAATACACAATTATACACACATTTCTCATCATTCAAACCACTACATTAGATCTAATATGTATTCTGAAGGTTTCCGAGCTCAAAGTTTCGGGTTCAAACGAAGCAGAAATGAGGAAGATGTAAAAACAGTGGTAGTCACGCTGAATCGTCACGGTTGCCGCGTAACATGTGCTTTCTGACGGTGTGACCATGTGTGACTGCCGAAGTTATTGTACGGTATAACGGTATACAAGTAGTATGCCCAGCGTGCACGTGCGCAGCGGCGAGCGCATATATTCACACGGTCACGGCGACATCCCGGGCCTGCTGAGTCGCCCGTAACGCCGTCCCAGCCCTGAGTCACCCTGTCTGCCCCCTTCCCATCCCATCCTGGCAGCTTGCAGATGGGCCGATCATTCAACGTCACACACATTTGTACGCGTTGTATAGTCGCTCCTGCGGATATCATACCCGAGCGGTTTACCCACATCCGTGCCATACCCTATGCAGCATTAATGCTGCACACCCTACCCCCTCGCTCGCACCTGCTAGATACATTAGATGCTTTTATATTTATATTTATCTGTTGAATTCTTGTTGCATATGTCATAGAAATTTCCACTCGAAGCGCAATCGAAGCGCGTGACATAAGGAACACTGATATCTCTATATATGGTCTGACATACGTGGGTAAATTAGCTTGTTACTAGCCAGCGGCGGTGCCGCTGGAGACCTTGCTTGCGAATGTTTATAGTACAGTCACATATAATGAACGGTGCAAAAATAGGGATGGAATGTAAGCAAACCAGAAGGACGGTAACATAGAACATCGTTCGGTTGTTGCGCGACTTTGACAACGAACTATTCACCACCTATCCTTCGGAGGAACTATGAAAGGAAGAAGTACGATTGCAAAGACTAGCAGAGGAAACAAAGCGAGCCTTTGAAGAAGGAAAGTACTCTTTCTAGCTACCGGGACATGAAGTATTTCTTGCCGTAAAAGCATGATGCATCGCTTAACGCTTAGTATGTTGCAAGAGACATCGAGCGGCACGCTCCTTCCCAGCGGACATTTTGAGGGTGGGGGGCCCGAAATGCCGGCCCGGGACTCGACAATTCCATCACACGAGGATATTCGAGCAGGAACACAAGAAAAATATGAATGGCGGCCCTGCCTATGGCAGATTAGAGGTATTCGGAACAGCGCAGGTCTTCATGAGTCACACCGTGCTCGAGTCGGATTAGCATGCCCGATGTCATATGCGTCAGTGTGTCAGCAAACTTTTCGACGGTGGGTAGCCGAGTTGTGAAGTAAATGTCAAAGTTATTGTATGCACATATCCAACGAGCAAAGATTGGCCCATGCTGTGTAGCGTTTGGACAGTCTCTCTCGACAGCGATCGCACAGCTTGATTGATTGCGCTGACTGACTCGGTACTGAAACGCCAAGCCGGGAAAGGGTGTTGATGACCCGTTCTGGAGTGTTGCAAGAGTGAAGGAAAATGCCAAAGTTGCTCTGGAATGCGTTACACTTTTGATTCATGCTTTGCATCATAATACTGATAATCAAGACCGTTTTCTGATACGGCCATGAACATTACTCATCGTCGTGGTACCCGACGCTGCCTCGCACCCACGGCGAGAGCGGGGAAGGTGAGGGGGTAGGGGCGAGGGGGCGGGGAGCGGAACGGAGGCAACAGCAACAGCAACAGCAACAGCGCACGCGTCGTCGCTGCTGCACGCTGACGATGAGAGCGGGAGCGGGGATGGCAAGGACGGCAAGGAGGCGAGGAGGTGAGCGCACGCTGCTGGGCACTGGCTGTGAGAGCGGGAGCGAGGATGGCGACGTCGCATTGTCGGCCGTGTCGCCAGTTGTCTCCGTGCCCGTTCGCGTTGTCGACGCCGCGTCCCGTCATCGCGTCCTCATCGTCGCGACAGTTGTTGCGTTGTCGTTGTCACGTTGTCGTCGTTCGTGTCATCGACGCTATATACTCGTCCTCCTTGTCCTCCTCGTCTCTGTCTCCGTTCGCGTCATTGCATGGTGTTCGTCGCTGTGCGTGGTGATGATGGTGGTAGTGGTGAGCGCACGGATGGGGAGGTGGTTGAACGAGAACGAAAATAAAAATAAACGAGATAGAGAACGCTCACGGATGACCGGTCCAGTCGATTACCCGTGCTCTTGAAATTCCTACCAACAATTTATCATCACCATCCTCACCTCTGTATCCGATTGACCAGTTATATCCGGTGTCGTTGACGGTGGAGCAAGAGATAGAAGGGACGAGACGAGACGAGACGGCAGAGCTCTGGGACATTAGCCACCATACCCGTAGCCAATTCCTCGACTTGGAAACCGGCGAGTTTTTTTTACCAGATATGCTCGTGGCACCGAAATGCCATCCATTGGAGGTTTCTGTGAGGGTTTTTATTGATTCAACCATGTGCTTGGTAACCTGGCCAGCCCATTGGACGACGTTATCCTGAAGCTGCGGGTGAGCATGAAGCGCTGAAAGGATTGTAGGGAGGTGATCCTGGAGGTGACGGATCTCGTTGGGGAAATTGCCACCAAATGATAGAGAGTATAAGTGTCGAAAGCGAGAATCCATGCAACGCCAGCGCTCGGAGGCCTGCCGCGATGTGAGTATCGATAGCCGCATCAGACGGTGCTTACGCAAGCCGAGTGTGACCCGTGACGCAGGCGGACTGACTGCTTGATTAGGTCGAAACGGGGGGCTGAAGAGCTGTGGCTGCCGTGTTTATTCGTGTTTTGTTCCAACGGTCGGTGAGAGGGTGGAGGGGATAAAGTTGCGATGATTTAATTTGTTACTAAATTTGGTGAATTAGGATTTATTCCTACTAACGCTACTAGGATGGGGCCCCCCACCCTCAAAACGTCCGCTGGGATCGAGCGGGAGACGTGTTGAGCGAAAAGATAGATTAGTAATCGAGCGTACGGTATTTGTCATCCCGAGCGACCCGTGCAACCTGACCGACCCGATAAGGATACAATTGAGCGTGCAAAGAACCCGAGCAACCCGAACTTCCTCATAAGGTGTTATTTACACCTGTTTTGAATCTGCAGACGAAGTCGTTTTCCCAATGACCTTGCAAGCAAGGTAATGTTTGGGAAAACGACTTCGTCTGCAGGTTCTAAGCACGTGTAAATAGCACCCGCTCAAATTTGGCTGGAATTTTTTTAATTCCCTCCAGCCGTCATGGACATGCTTCGCTGCCGCCGCCGCTTTACGGAGCCCGAGGCCCGTTAGAATCTTTTTGGTTCAGATTATCGGTGCCTGCAATTACATGCACTCGCATCAAGTTATTCATCGTGACCTTAAACTCGACGCCAACATGAACATCAAAGTTGGTGACTTTGGTTTTGCGGCGCTCATTGAGAACCCTGGTGAGAGGAAGAAGACTATACGTGGCACGCCCAACTACATTGCCCCAGACAGAGGTCCTGTTTGACACAGCAAGCAGACACAGCTTTGAAGTAGATCTAGACAAAGTCTTGTTCTCTATACCTAATCTCGAGCCGTTCTGGGAAGCGCCTTACTAGTGTCGGAATTTTCCGCGCTATAGGATACCTTTGCTTCCCGTGTTTACCCGATTTCCTATAACGGCTCGAGACTACTCTATACCCTCCTGATCGGTCGCCCTCCTTTCCAAACCAAGGACGTCAAGGAAATTCAAACGTGAGTCTGTGTTCACTGCCTCGCACGCACGCGTTTTCAATCGTGTTTCCTAGGCGAATCCGCGACAACGTTTATGGATTCCCCCCAGAACGAAGAATGTCGGCCGATTCGCTTGTCTTTTTTTGTATTTGACGTACGGCGCTGGGACGTGCTGCTCATCGCTACCTTTCCGGCCACAGTAAGCCCTGCGCGCTTCACGTCAAAGTCACTACTGTCCTCTGTGACGAAGATGCTTCCAAAAGCCCACGTGGTTCGGAAAACAGCAGAGGCGGGTCTGGACATGGACATGACTTTGACAGGGTTCCAAGTAAGTCGAATGTCTGTTTTGTATTTCACGTGCGGCGCCGGGACGTTCTGCTCATCGCTCCCTTTCCTGCTACCGTAAGCCCTGCGTGCTTCACGTCAAACTCGGAACTGTCCTCTGTGACGAAGATGCCTCTAAAGGCCCGTACGGTTCGGAAAGCAGCAGAGGCGGGTCACTAGTCTGGAGACGGGCATGAGGCTGACGGGGTTCCAAGTAAGTTGGATGTCTTTTTTTGTATTTCATGTACGGCGCTGGGACGTGCTGCTCATCGCTCCCTTTTCCGCTACCGTAGGTCCTGCGTGCTTGACGTCAAACTCGCTACTGTCCTTTGTGACGAAGATGCCTCGGAAGGGCCGTATTGTAAAAAGCAGCAGAGACAGCTAAGTCTGCAGACGGGGTTCCAAGTAAGTCGCTTGTCTTTGTTCTTTGTATTTGATGTACCGCGCCGGGACGTGTGCTGCTGATTGCTACCTTTCCGGAAGGAGTCGCCGCTCATCCGCAAACTGCAGGCTGCCACAGAGACTAAATCGTCGCCTCCTCCACAGTGCGCTCGGCACGGGCATTGGGCGACATCGAGGAGGAAGACCAGGATGTGCCGCGCGGGACACGAGAAAGGAACTTTGATCCGCAGAGACAGAAGGAGCTCGAGTCGCAGAAGGCACGGATCGTGGCTCAGATGGCACCTGTCACAGGACACGGTGCTATTCGGGCCGAGGAAGAACAGGAGAACGTTCCGCCCATGCGCAAGGACCTGAAGGGGAAAGAACGTGTGCGCGACGGGAGCAAGGATGCAGCGCAGATGCCAGATGTGGAGATGGAGACCCAGCCG
>JBBPPY010000983.1:0-14273 GCA_038092195.1 Leccinum barrowsii | reverse complement strand
CATCCTCACCCTACACCCTCCTTCGTGCAACCATGGGCTCCTCCATCAATGAAAGGTATGCACTCTATTTTTCTTTGTCCTACTGAACTCATTCTTTTTGTATAGGACTCTCTTTTCTCTGTGGGACTTGGGGGCTATTGAGCGTGCAGTGTGTGGGCACGCTGGTGCCTCTCCTGCACGCTCAGGATATTTGCGACTTGGGGGCATCGGGCGTGCAGTATGTGGGTGTGCTGGCGCCTCTCCTGCATACTCTCAAATTATGAGACTCGGTGGCTATCGGACATGCAGTGTGTGGGCACGCTGGCATGCCTCTCCTGCATGCTCAGGATATTTGTGACTCGGAGGCATCGGGCATTGACCCTAAGCTGAACAAGGACAAGTTTTAGTGGTTGGAAGATTTTGTTGCCGACAACCCTGCACCTTTTTTGGCACAGGAAGACTGGTAATATCTGTTGGCAGAATGTCAACAGGACATAAGATATCCATGTTTCAGATAGACTACTGTCAAAAACTGATTTCAGACATTTGACAGTGGCTTATATCCTTCGCCAAGCCTGAAAGTCCTTGCAGTTCAACAATGGCTATATGCTATATGATCTTTCGAGCAGTTTCTAGATGCTGTTTTGAAGGTGGTACATCCAGAGAGGTGGACCACCAACCAGGCTGCCACTCAACACCTGGTTCAAGATTTGGATTTTCCTTTATTCACTTGGCCTACCTGCTATACAGGAATAGATGTCATTCTGAACCGATCTACCCCTCCACACTGTGACAGCGGCAGTGCCAACACCTTTTACGACCACTTAGTAAGCCTAGGCCAGGGTCATAAAGTGACACTTCACTTGGATGATCTCCAAGCCAAATTCACTTACTTGCCAGGGACTAGTGTGTTGTTTGCTGGCAAGGTGTTGAAACACTCGGTGCCTGCATGGGATGATGGAGAAAGAGTGGTGATTACTCATTACTCTAAAGATGAGGTACATGAACAACTCCAAGTTGTCAAGCCTTCTTTGCCATCTCAATTGAGATGGTGGTTGATGCATAGTTAAAAAATTGGTTTGGAAAATGGCACTGGTGAATATATAGTCCAATATATAGATGATTTTTCTCAAGAGGAAGAAAGCCACATATAATGATGAGGTGCTTTCCTAGTAAGGTTTGATTAAAGATTTTGAGTTGTTCCATGATACTCCCTCTTCAAGCTATATCTTCGTCTACACTATGACTTGTGCTCAAAAAACCAAGAGAACTAGATCCACACTCCACAGGCCTGGAAGCTCATTACATAGCTCTGGATCTATGGTTATTTTTACACCTACCAAGACAAGAAGGGGGAAAATTACATATCATGAGGTGGATGCCAGTCCTTATTATAGGACTTCTAGTGAGGATGTTACTCCTAAACCAAAAACCCACAAAACTCCTGGGATGACCCCTGTTCAATCTGCCCCCTTGGATGAAAACTTGGATGATATATTTGATTTAGATCATGGAGAGAACTTTACCTACAGGCAAACAAAAAAAAGTAAGAAATTTCTATAAAATATGTAATTCCTTGCTCATGGAAAGAAGACATCCGACAATTTCCTATCAGAGTGGATTCCTTTGAGATCTATATATCTAGCTGCTCTGCTACAATCTGAAGCCCCTCATTATACAGATGAGTCTCAGGAGAAATGTTCTGGCTGTCATCAGGCCACTGCTACTATTTGGTGTCTCTCCTGCTATGGCCATTATTCTTGGTGTACTTCTTGTGCCATCAAAGCACACTCAACTCTCCCCTTTCATCACCTTCAGCAATGGAATGGATAATTCTATACTGGCATATCTCTTCAAGATCTTGGATTTACCTTGAATCTAGGGCATAATGGTAGTGTTTGTCCACTCAATTTGGATGACAAAGTTCCTCAAAACTCACGGTGGTCGACTCTTCTGGTATCTTTGTCCACTCTGTCAAGTGGTGTAAATGCAATGGCATCGAGGGAGAAGAAGACAAGCATCTTCAGCTACTCCGACATCGTCTTTTTCCATCCTCCATTATAAGGCCTGAAACAGCTTTTACCTTTAATGTCTTGAATGAATTTCTTATCAATTCTTTGGAATGCAAAACTTCAGCCTTCAGCTTCTATGCTGAGCTGAGAAGGTTGACCAATAATGCATTTCTAGATTCTGTATCGGTAGGTGGCTTTATTTCAATCTGAGTATAGAAATATTAAATTAGTGTGATTTCGGATCACTATAGGGAATTGATGCAAGTGTCTAGGATGTGGAGGGATCTTTTGAATCGAAAACGAGTGGGTTTTGGTCATGATGCCATGGATCCTCAGCAGGGTGACTTGGCATTATTTTGTCCAGCTTGTCCCCAGCCAGGAATCAATTTACCTGATGTATGGGCAGAGAAATATGACAAGTATGTAATTTGGTTTAGTTTCTACTCTCCTGAAATTTCCAACAGTAATCTGGTTGCACTTCATTATGTTGTAGATGGCAACTTTACCGCTCAACATATGAGAATCAAGAAGCCGGAAGATGATATTGCCCTTGCAGATGGACTTGCTTATATGGTGGAAAATATGCCTTATCAAATCCACGTGTTATCTGCTGCTGAGAATAAAGAGGTAAGTAATACTTTTGTGTAGTTTTCTTAAAACATTTGATACATTTGGTGTGTTAGAAATCAACTTGCCAAAATCATTGTGCTATTAACGATGCCAATATTAGCAAATCCAATCTAAGGGCAACAGGTGTTGGAGCTACTGCTTGTGCACGTCATGGATGCTTCATTCCACATTCTGTAGTGGATTTTTACAAGGGGGAATAGTAAGTCAATTTAAGATGCTTCTTTGTCTGAATGTCAATTACAAATTATTAGGTACAAAAATGTGGACTACTCCATCTGTCAAGCAGTCTCATATAACTCAAATGGCATACAAAAGGCACTCATTATTTATGATATTGCCTGCCAGTGGTCGGTCAATTTTGCCCGACGGGTGAAATCTCACAACACTTTATCTTTGCCTGCGGGGATGGAAATTCTCCCTGCTATAGGGAAATTCCACTTGAGCGCACACAAGCTGGATCGTTTTCCTTGATTCAGTCTGATGTTCATTCCAGGAGCAGGCTATGTTAACAGAGAAATTCTGGAAACTTTATGGTCTTCTTTCAACAAGATTTCACCCTCTGCTAGATCCATGAGTTTGGCTCATAGACAGGAGCTCTATGATGATCATATGAGAGATTCTAACTGGAAGAAGTTAGTGGGATTAGGCAAGTAATTTTTTACTCTTTTGTATATGATGTATATTGATGAATTTATTACATGCTAGTGAAAACATTGTGTAAAAAGCATGAAAGGGGTCTTAAAGGGGTAGAATATACAAAAGGCCCATTCAAAGACCTTAGTGCATCACTGGATCCTGACCAATTGAAACACTGGACACTCCAAACCACAATTATGGACCACAATGACAATTTAGCCGAGTCGGTGCCTGCCAGTGTCACATCAGACTCCGACATGACATGGACAGCCAAGCCTCTACAAACCAAACCTGAACTTGCCACACTCTGGGACAACTCAAGCCAGATGATCTTGGCTGATTCTTACTGGCAGGCCGTGATGCAACCAAATGTAGGTCACATTTAGTAAGTATCTGAGTGTACAGCATCACTCACAAAGAGCAATCACTGGCACTACTATGATAGCACTGAGTTTCAGGTTTTCCACTCCACTTTGGTCAATACTCTGCAAGGCAGAGCCTCAGACCCAGAGTACAGTGGCTGGGGTGACATGGATACAGCTGCCAGTGAGCTTGGGAGCACAAGGAGCCTCAAGAAGTTAGTGAGTCTGAGTCTGGGTTATTGCCACCATGGCAGCAACCTCAGGCTCAGGCTCCAAGTCCAATGGGTTACCTCAATTTGAGGTCCTCTCCAGATGCTTGGTGGTTGGAACTATGAACAATGGACAACCTCTATTTGTGGTCCTCTCCAAATGCTAGGTGGTTGGAAATTTGTCACAGAAGATATTACATGTGCCCAACAAGCAAACGACGCAGATAGACAGAAATGGGAACTTATCAATGGCAAAATCCTATGTTTTCTATCCACCGTTGTCTCGCTCGAGTTACAAACTCAAGTTGTTTGGGACTATGTGTCCCAGATGGCACCATGAATCATCCTTCCATTTCCCACACTTTCTATGTAAAGCTTGAGTCTCTATGGAAAGAACAGTATCCCTGGATGATTTATGATCTTTTCCGACCTGCTTCGCTCCAGGATTGAGTTAGACAAGTTCTCTGAAGGACTTTCCACTATTATCTCTCAGTTCAGACAACTAGATATACCATTCTGCCTTCCTTAAAGGCAATGATTCTTCTTTCCTGACTCTCTTCTTCCTTCGATGGTATGATCTCTCATGCCATACAATCTGTTGAACCAGCTGACTTCACTGTTGACAATCTTCTTCCTCATATTTCAAAAGAGGTCAATTCTTTTCTGCCATGCATGGCAAGCACCACTCTGAAAATTTCACTAAGCGTCAAGAGAGGAAACAGAATAAAGGAAAAGGACGAGCCAACAATGTCACTGGTTTTGCAAACCTGATGACTTCTGTTGAAGAAGAATCAATGATGCTAGACCTTCAGGAACAAGCACCTGAAGAAAACGAGAACATGAACAAGAACATTTCTGTTGCTGAATATGATGAGTATCAAGATGACTACATGGTCACTTTTGCAGATGAAGAAGATATATCCTTGCTGTATAACAATCCCAGATGGGACTCTCCCTCTGATCAAATGCAACGAGTGCAGTCTTCTCTTATGGAACATGTCTTAACCGCTAATGAGTCTTTACAGACTCAAGACAGTTCATCTTTTACCGTCTCTACCTCGAAACAACCTGTTTACGAGAGACAACAGCAGGACTTTCGATCCTCTAAAGGGATCCATGCATGGCGAGAAAGTGCCCGGGTTAGTAAAAGCTATCATGGAGATAATTGAAGAAATTTGGGTGGTACCTGGAAACATGGTTCAGATTCCAGAGATTTTATTTCATATTTGAACAATTTTGTATCCGATATAGATGACTGGGGGGACAATGATTGTTCCTCTTAAGATAATGATGATTACAGTTCTTACTGTTACCAGATGGGATCACTTAAGAAAGTTTCAGAATCAAAAGATTTCTTTCGAGATCATTGGTTGATCGATTCCAGTTGTTCTGATCATATTACCCCATTTCAATCATATTTCATGATTTTTGGAGATGATACCAAATATGCTCGTATAGCTGATGGATCTACCATCAAAATGACAGGACCAGGAATGATCTTACTAAAAGCATCTTTTGGGAAGAAACCAATTACCTTAACTGGTGTTTGGTTATTGCCTGAAGCATCATGCAGACACTTATCTACCAATCAATTAGCCTTCAATATAAGGCTTGAATATACATATTGGAAAATCAACTGATGTCTTTGACAAACAAGGTCACCATCTGATCTGGGCTACAGCCTCATCTCCTGGTGATATCTTTCATTGGTTTCGGTCTTCTCCGATCACTCCAAATGGAGTTCACACCCTGTCGGACATTTCCTCATCTGCACTATGGCATCATCATCTTGGACATTGCTCTGACAATGCTCTTCGACATCTTGCCTCTTTTACAACTGGACTTCCTCATCTTTCCTTGAAATCACAAATTTCTTCACTTCCTTGTCATGGCTGCCAACTTGGCAAATCCCATGTTCTTGGTCTGGTTCATACCGACCTTATTGAACTTCCTACTGAGTCTCGTACTCATGCTCACTGGATTCTCACCTTTATTGATGATTGTTTTGCTTTTGCTTTCCTTGCTTTTCTCCATTGCAAGAGTGATAATGCTTTGCAGTTCCATGAGTTGGTTCTTCTTGCAGAGACCTTGACTGGTCTTTCTGTTACCTCTGTACATTCAGACCGTGGGGGGAAATATCTTGGACAAGAGCTTTTACAGTTCTTCATGTCCAAAGGTATCTCTTGACAATACTCTGTTCCTCATTCTACCACAACAGAATGGTAGAGTAGAGAGATTTAATCAAACTATCATGGAAAAAGCCCAAGCAATATATCTTAATGCATGTCTTCCAAATATATTCTGGCAAGACATATGTGAAACTGCATTATACATCTATAACAGACAACCTATGCATCGTCAAAATTGGAAAACCCCAGCTGAGATTTTCTTAGGAAAGAAACCAGATATTTCTTACTTCTGAGTATTTGGTTGTATAGCTTATGTTTTCATTCCTAAAGACATACGACAGAACAAACTTTCATCTAAAGCTGAAGAAATGATATTCATAGGATATGAACAAGGATCTACTAAAGCTTATTGTTTTTATTGTCCAACACGTCAATGAGTCTTTGTCTCTACACTCTGTCCTACACTTTTTGATTGTCGTCAAGTTGACGACAATGACCAGGTTTGATTCACTTGCTTGTTGTTACAACCTCTTCATTTTCCACTCTTCAAAGTCACGTGACCGATTACATAAGAATTATCTTTCATTCTTCACTTTTACTTTCCAAGTCACATGACTTGCACAGCCATAAGTCACATGACTTATCCTGGTAGCACCCATTGGACACTTACCATATTAGTCAGCATAGCTTATCCAGACCGGCCCTAAGCTGGTCTGTGCGCACATGTCAGTAGTATAAATACTTGAATGCGGCAACCAAACAAGCCAGTTTTGTTCTGGTTGGATTCCCTCTAACCTATACTCTTCCCTCCCAGTGTCTTTGTGATTGTTGAGGTGCCATAGTCCTTGTTGGATCTAGGTTGCCTTCACTTGTCGCCAATAGAACTATGTGCAATGGTCTTTTTAGATGCACAACCGATATCATGCCCAATGGCTTGGTCTGGCCCACACACGTCAAGCAGTTGGAGTATTTATACCATAGGACTATTCTACATACAAGTGGACTACATGCGGCATTTACATACATCCTAAGTGACATCATGTCTACATAATGATATAAAGAAGTGGCTAGCAATGGAATGATAGTGGTGACACCATGGTGATGTAGTGACATTGAGGAGGAGGGCTGAGAGGTAGGTCACCTGACCTTAGTCCGAGTGTCGGTATGTCCGGACTCTAGTCCTGAGTGTCAGTGATGCCGGACTGTGCTCCAGACTGTGAGTGGTCGGTCGGACTGGACCTGTGATTTACAACAGATAGCACAAACAGCTCTCCACTCTGCCTCATTTCTTCAACACATTCTACAAAACCATGGCGACAAGCCAACACAAAGATGCCGGTTTGATCAAAAACATGAATGTGATCTTCCTGAGTGGCCTTCACAGCCATCCAATTGTAGGTACAGGTCGTTGTATGCTTATCCTTTTCTCCTGGTTTGCGATGTACATCATCCTTGAAATGATTCACAATATTTGTGGGAATGAAGTAGTCACTGCCGAATGTATGAGTGTCTGCCAAGCCTGACTCAGCTAGTCACTTCGCTGACATGTTGCCATCCATGCTGTGCAGTCGAGCAGGCTTTAGGGTTGGCTCTTCTGGTTGCTGAAGACAGGACTCATGTCAACAATCTCAGAACCTAAAACATGACATACATTGAAGGCGCACGACGGGCAAGCACCCCTTAACTTCCATGACATGCCATCACGTTCAACTAGTGTTTTAAAGTCCGGTTCAGTCCAGTTTTTTTGCTTTTTTTTGGTGCAACCGGACCGAGACCGGTCTTGAACACTCACAGCAATCCTTCAACTGCAACTGAAACTGAGCAGGGCCGGTTGCTGTCGGTTGCACATACAGTTGCAACCAGTTGCATGATGAACCGGTTGTCAACTGGGGCATGACCGGTCTGAATCTGTCCAGACTGTATCCGAAGAGTAGTCCTACCATTAAGTAACGAGTACGTAGTATACAGTGCGTGATGGTGTGCGTCTACAATATGTTTCGCATACGTAGTTTGTATAGATACAATAAAAACCTGTAAAATTTTTAAAAGCCCACTTCAAGTTTGAATCTCTTTTCCTCATGGCGGGTAGTACCATTCGAAAGTCCCAACATGAATGACAACTGACCAAGAAAGTCCTATCGACTCGCAGTGCTTCTCATTCACCACCGAGATGGGTGGTGGTAAGGTCATGGAAATGGACACACTCCGAGTTTGCAATGTCAACTGATGCTGAACCGCAAGCATCAGACAAAATGTGCCACCAAGATTGTTACAACTGGCCTGGGTAGGGTCGGTTGTAGACTTGAGGGAGAGGGCTAGGGATGAAGGATAGGCTGAGCAAGCGTAATGCCTGGCAAAGCCGAAAGACTAAGTGTTCTTTCGAGGAGGAACTCACGAAGAGTCTCGTCACTCGAAGAGTAAGGCTAAAGGACACACCTGAGAAGGGCAGAGGACTGAGGGGACGAAGGACGAAGGCACTCGAGATTTCACAGAGGATACTGAGTTGGATTTCAAGTAGCTCTAGCTTAGGGAAATACAAGCGATGAGACAAGTCCTTAAGTACTAAGAGATGGAAGCGGTAGAACCGCATGGAAAAGGACGAGTCATCTGCAGTATAGAATGAGTCAGAAACTGCGGAGGTCTAGGCTACATAGTAAGCGATGATGAATGATATCATCATGAGTCAGAAGATAAGGACTAAAGAGATAGGGAACTATCGGAACAATGATAGGAAAAGATAGGAAAGAGGATCGGAGGAAAGAGGACCACAGCGATGTGAAGTAGGCTAAATTGCTAGAGGTCTAGGATACATTGTGAATACAAGGTAGAGGTGAAGAGAAAGAAATAGCGAGAGGAAAAGAGATACATAGGACATGTTCGAGACGATCGTAACATTACCCCATCGTAGCCTTGGAGTCACCAACCCAAGTTTCAATAGTCTGGCCCTGTCCACTGGGGGCGTTCTCCAGATGTATTGTCGTCTGCTTCTTGGTTATAAGTATCCTCGTGATCGTAATCATATCCAGGGGATGGGGGACAATCATTGACTGGGTGAGGAGGGTATACTGGACGAGGACGAGCGCGGTGAGAGAAGGGGGTTCCTCGAGACTGGCGAAAGGGTTTGGTGTGAGCACGTCCAGAGCGAGCGGACTGATAAGAGGAGCGGGAGGACGATGAAGACGAGGAGGAGGGGGACGGTTGTGGAACACGACATTTAAGAGGGCATCCCACTTGATTGTGTCCAGGGGCTGCTTTGAGGCAAAGCAGGCAGGTATAATGGGGACAATCAATGCGGATGTGACTAAGTCATCGACAGGTGAAGCAGGACGTCCGGAACATCCTATGACAAGGGTCTGCTGGGAGGTCGAGTTGTTTAGCAAGTCTTGCTTCAGCTGAGTTCATAGCGGCGCTCGAGTCAGAGGGAGGGAGGAGGCGGATGGGGTGGATGCGATGGATTTGGGTGGGGATCGGTATGCGGGATCAGTATGTTCCAAATGTTTGTTGTCGCTTCCATGTACTGAGACCGAGTCAAAGACCACTTCGATCTTGTCTATCTCAGCTTGGATCTCTTCTGGTCCGAATGGGGAAGAGGTAGGCTAGAGCAGGGGTAACCCCTGGGTACCGAGGCCCGTACCCCTACCCCTACCCCTCGAGGGTATGTACCCTTCAGGAGGGTCAAGGGTACACTCAGGGGGTACCCTTGGGTATACCCCTCAACTACAAAACACTTATGTGTTCAAATATGATTGTTAGACCATTATAGTGATGACAAGTCTGACATGAGGTCACCAGAGTGGGACTTTTAATAGCCCCTGAGTACCCCTCAGACCCTTGAAGGGTACAAATTTTTTGAGAACTGTACCCCTACCCCTACCCTTCCGGTACCCTCACCCTGACCCCTGGGGGTTACCCATACCCCTGCTCTAGCCTAAACGTAGCTCCTAATTTCCACTTGTTGGATCAGTATGGATCCAGTGTGCAGTCAAACCCACTGGCATGAAGCTGGCCTTTGTCTGCTTGACGGACCATAGGTCTACCGTGGTTGACACGAGGCCGGCATTTGAGGACTGAAAAAACAAGTGATTAGCATGAAGTTGATCAAAAATTAGGCTACTTACCTGAAAATCGGTTTGAAGGTTGTTCAAGAATGCAGAAAACGCATTGTGGATGTAGGTCGTGATATCGTGTGTGGAGGGAAGGTCGGCTTTGGTGGCGTTTGGGCGCATGGCTACCAGGCAGTTGCAAAATGTGGCTTTGTCAGCCACAGAAAGTGACTAGGTACCAGCGAGTGTTATCGGTGATTGATAATCAGTAGCAATGTAGTAGTACCCACCTGGTCATCGCAGACGACAAATTCAGCTACACTCTTCAATACCTCCTTTTTCGAATATGTGCACAGCTCTTGGCCTCCTTGTGGAAAAAGTGAATCGAGCTTTGACTGCTGCATGGTGGAGTGTTTCGCTTTCTCTCTCTCATTTATTATCTCACGTGGGACTGCTCAATCATTCTCAGCAATACCCTGCGCTGCACAACGTGACTGGTACTCGGTGTAGTGAATGCGAATGTGGTGGCGACACGATGAGTTGCTCCCGACGTGGAAAGCCCGTCGCTTCCCATTCTTCTTCATGAATTTCTCGTTGTCTCTGGGCTTTCGTAAGTCATTTGTTTTTTTTTTTCTGTCAGGCTTGTGCTTCCTGAATACATACCGACAGACCGTACACCATCTTCCCTTCAACAACTCAACACTGCCACTGTCTGGCTGAATGAACTTGATGGTAACACGGTCAGAAAAGATTGTGAGTAAGTCTTCGGTGTTTCCTTTCTTTGTCTTGTGCAGCTTGGGACTGGGAATACCATAATCCAGCTCCTCTGGCTCTGTCGTCTTTCATTTTAACTTTAGCAGCTTCTTTTTCAGGTCAATTGTGCACTGTACCTCATTGTCCTGTAAGTCCTTTTTACTGCCAACGTATCCAAGTCTGTCTTCATGGACAGTTTCAGCATTGCTGCCCTGTCGTGCCGCCACCTGCTCAATATCCATATCGTCACGGCAATCCTCAACCTCTTCAATTGGCGTCGGAATGCTTCGACTACCATGCCGAACCTTTTTCCGTGATCGTCTTGAGGTATGTCCATGCTCAGAGTCCCCGCTTTCTGTCTGATTGCTTTCACTGCTACCAGACCCTTTTCGAGTCCTTTTCGTGGGTTTGGCCTTCTGAGTCGGTGTTACGTTCCTCGTAGCTTAGCTAACCCCTTAGCTAACCCTCTCGGTTCCCACACGGTTCACTTCTCTTTTCCTCGTACTACCCTCCCCACGAGTTATCTTATCTTATCTAGACGCCTTACGCGTCTATCTTATCTTATCTTCCCCTCTTCTTCTAGGTCACGTGACCTGACGTCATCTATGATGTCATCCCCAACACAACGTCATACCCTACGCCCTACTGACATCACCATCAGTCAGCACTTACGCGTACAGGTTAGGGCAGGCGTTATCACATGGTCCGTGCACCCACTAGCTAGGTATATAAAGAGTAGCACTTGTACTTCGATACCTCAGTCTAGTATTTTCACCCTCTTGTCTCATAGTTCCCACCAAGTCCTCCCGCGACTTGTGCGATTCTCGACAGAGCCTCTATCCGCTCACCGCCTTACTCGTCTTACAAGAGACAAGTTGCTGCGACTCTAAAGCAGTAAGCACCGCGCGCATACGATCCCCAACGCTAACGGCTACGCCTTTATCGTTCCCCTTTTTACTCCTTCGAGTCCCCGTTATAGGTTGTTAGATTTGCTAGGTCGTTCTAGCACTCTCCCAGAGTCGGTGCTTCACAGTCGGCGCCACCTGCTTGTCTTTGGACAGATGGGAGTGAGTGCTGCGGCCTTTCTGAGTGTCGGCTTTCCATGCTTGACCTTCGCCAGCCTTCTCTGTCAGAACACGGGACCTGTGAGACTTTCGAGTACTATTGGAGGGCCTGGGCATAGTAGTAACAGTCACTGGCAGACGTTGAAGCTAATGAGCAGGTACACAGCTTCGAAAAAAAATCAAGGTCTATTATAGTAGTGAACACGTTGTTTGAGTGAGGGAGGCCCAGTGGAACTACCATAAAAGGGAAGTGCAGATGGTTCGCACTTCCCTTTTATGGTAATCCTGTTGATCGAATCAATTTTTTCAATGCTCATAAAGAGCTATTACTCACCTACTATGATATGCCACAGACATTTGCCAGTTGAATATTGGTAGTAGGGGGATGAAAGATGGATGGGGCAATGGTAAGAATTGAATGATGAAGGAAAAAGGCGATGTTGGTAAAATTTGTCACACGTCACATTGTGACTATAATGACTAACTCACCGTGACATTGTTAGGTGATTGGCATAACCAGTTTGTAATAAACTGACTATGACCGGCTATGTAACTGCATGTAACCATTTGAAACCGGTCTCCGACGGTTCGGTCTGATCTAACACTGAACTTCTAATTTCCATAACCAGTTAGGGTTACAGTTACACCAAAAAAGGTAGAGAAACCGGACTGAACCAGACCTTAAAACGCTACCTACATCGATACACCTGCTTCCTCTCGTAATCCCTCGTTCGCACCTCCCTCTCGGTTTCCTCCCTATTTCTCACCCTATAACCCTAGGGCTAGACCTGTTCGACATACAGGAAACGTTTCTCCAGTCATACCCTGGACTACTAGGCTACTCGGACGACCTCTTCCTTTGTTGCCCCAGGTGTCACACTCCTGGGAGATCTCACCAACGCTGCACTCGTTGTAGCTTTATTCTACCGACCTTCCTCTACACAGATCACATGTTCAGTAGAGAGGCTCGAGCAATCCACAGGAGATCTCTTACTCAATTGTCGACTTCTTCTCACCCTAGATCTCACAATACTAGGTCACCACGTAGAGTCACCCCACACGCCTCTCGAGGTATCTTAGTCCATCCCAACGTAGCTGAAATAGCCAGATGTCTTCCAGTAGTCGAAACAGAGGGGGTTACTACATCTCCTAATTCCTTGATCGTCCTTTCTCAGCCTCCTTTTATGGAAGCTGAAGTCAAAGCAGCTGAAGAGAGTCTACTCCCTCCTGCTCCTGATTAAGTTACCCAGATCTTCGACGATCTTATTAGTCTCGCCAGCTCTTCTCAACCTGGCTCAGTCCTTCCTCCTCCAAGATCCCATTCCTCTGCAGCCACTTCAGGCTCTGATCCCTCTTTGCGTTCAGCCACTTCAGACATTCCTCTACCAGTTACACCTCCTTCCTTGCTGACCAATATCCTTGTGCTATCTCCTTGACTCTCAGGATCTTCTCAGGATGCCCACTCTTGAACTTCCATACACTTTGGGAGAGATGAGTCCGTCCCCTTATCGCCACGTCTCTTACCTCAAACAAGTGAGACAAGTAATACACTTTGAAGGACCAGATAACTCCGACGATCCAGACGTAATGGCAATGGTGACGGCAGTAGAGCATCATCCTAATGACCTCGCAAATCCCCAGCTCTGGCCAAATCATTTCCTTCCTGTGGCCTGGAGCCACAAGCTTCCCCTCTTTCGGCCAGGAGCTCAGAGCATTCACGATTATGATAGAGTTACTTTCCCGGTTTGCTTCATGGAACCAGAGCTTCGCGCTCTCACTTGGTATTTCTCTACTCCTATTCATTTCGAGACGAATCTCTTTTCTCCCTTACAACATCCATCAGTTGGGCACCCCCTGTCCAATCGAACGACGATCCTCATCTTCAAGAGTCTCTTATCCACTGGCAAGGATACGAGGTTATGCACATCACATATTTTCCTCGTGCTGATGAACAGTGCCAGGAGCTTTGGCATGCTGTCTTGCACCCAAATTTTACGATTCCATACAATGGAATCGACTGGACAGGTAGTCTCAGAGATTCCCACTATTCAGGAATGGAACAGGGAATTTGATTGGCAGATGCGGATGAGGGATTATCGCGAGAATCCCCTCTTCCTTGTTCAGAAAGTGCTTCTTGCTAATCCAGCCACTTGTGACTGGATGTACGATAGCTTATAACACATTTCTAGGAAGTTTGGACATTCCCATTTAGAACTCGCTAATACCTTGGACAATAATGTCTTCTTCTTCAATAGAACAGGATTGGCTAGTGCTTCGGGAAGGCTTGACACCAACCCAAAAGCAGTGGCTCGATGCTTACTTGACAAGCATCGAGAACATGATACTGTCCTTCAAGTTTGGAGAGAAACTTCTCTGTCGCATCCTTGGATGCCCCAGATCCTGCTGCTCAACCTCGTTAGTACATGTTATGTTGCAGGATGGAAACAGATCATAAC
>JBBPPY010000982.1:0-14277 GCA_038092195.1 Leccinum barrowsii | reverse complement strand
GAGGAGGGTATGAGAGAGGAGGGGGCGGTAGCCAGCATATAGAGAGTCGCTGGCAGAGAGTGAGGAGAGGATGCGCGCCGTGGATGCGCAGAGAGTGAGGGGTCAAACGAATCCTCGAGAAAGCCGTAGTGGTTCTTGATCCGAGTTTGGGCTGGGGAGAGGCGGAGGACGTGCGAGACGGAACATTTCTTCGTCGGATTTACCGTCACCGATAGAGGTGACGACGGCATAATAACGGGCAAAGGGAGTTGCCGTTGGTGAGAAATATCTTTGCGAGCTTGTCATAATCATAGCTGGACGGGGCGCCTTGAGGAGGTTGTGGACGCCGGACGGAGCGGAATACCTCTTGCCAGAGTTCGAACTCTACGGAGGTGTCGAGGTGGTGTGCTGGAGACTCTGCTTGAAGTATTACGCAGCCACACACACTCCGATCAATCTCACCCGGGCCGCGAAGCTCAAGCAGACCGCCGGAGTCCATCCCGGGCGAGAAAAAGGCAGAGGAGCCCGCCTTTCTGAATACAACGCGCAAGTAAAACAAGAAAGGTATGTCGGGAGTGCGTAAGTGCATTTCCTCGGACCGACGGCCCCCAATAATAACAACTACTAAGCTGACCTAGTAGTCCTACATAGTAATACGCTGCTAAGACACATAAGTAATGGCTTTATCGCTTTTCAAAAAAAAAAAAAGAAAGGTCTGTCGCTCTCCCACCCCAGACATGTCCCAGCAGATGGCAGTGGGTTCTACATGGCGCTGGGATCAAGTTCCAGCTCACGCAGGCCAAGCGGGTGCACCTGAAGATCAAAGCGGCGTGACGAGCGGGTCAAAGACGAACGAACTGAATGATTCAATTGAGATTTAGGCATTTATACATACATCGACGTATTGATGATGGGAAGAGACTCGAATGCATATATTCACCGCCTGTGCGTACAGAGCAAGAGATCAGTCAATCAGCCGAGACATGATGAACTTGCCAGTGAAGAAAGAAAAATAATAGTCAGGACCCTCGAGCGTATGATACAGGGCCAGGGTGAATGTTCCTCAAGGAGCGGGAAGCACTCGGTCTGGTGCACAGCAATGAAAATCATCATGAAAGGCGGTGGGATGGACATGAACGAGAGGAGATGCTCGCCTGTCAACGATTCTAGGTTGAGGAAGAGGAGAATACATTGACGAGTGACCGGGGCGTCTGCTACGCTACGCGCCGCCTCCGATCCTCGGCGAACCCGGGCCCCACGCGTCGGAGTCACACTGGCAGGCGACGCCGACAGACTCTGTGAACGTGGAGGTGCGACGCCGACCGTCGTCGTAATTGTCGTTGTCGCTGTGCTCGCCGTAGTCCAAGCGGTCGTGGGGGCGGAAGTACCACCGGCAGTACGCGACCCGCCAGTCCCCCCTCAGCACGGGGAACCGCAGGAGGATCCACCTTGGCAGAGTGTGCACGCATATTTTCAGGTTCCTCCCGATGCGCCCTCTTGCGCACTGCTTCCCAGTGCAGCAACCCGCTCTATCTCGCGTTGTCGACGCTGCACCGACCAACCGTGGGACAACCAGTGCGCTGACGAGAACCAGGCCTGCGAAACGGGACATCTCTTGTTAGATCTACTGTTGATGGAGGTGACATGGTAGAGGGGGTTGCCGCTGGCGAAGAATTGTGTTGGCGAGCTCATCCTCGACGGAGGTGTCGAGGCGGTGCTGAAGGATGTCTGGATCCGAAGGTTGATGGCTTGGGCCGGGTCATACTTGAAAGGTCACTCGCTGGGGGAAGGGTCACTGATTCGAACGGGACGGGAGGGCACTGCGGGGTAAGTACTCACTTGGTAAATGGCGTCGAGAGAGAGAGAAGGTACGGTAACTTTCCCACGAACAGGGACTTCAAAGCCAGGACGGCGCCGAGGAGGAGCGACTGCGCAGGAAGCGGTGAATGATGAGCTCGATGCACTGGCAGGCGACACTGTTTTGACTCTTGAGCGATCTTCTTGGTCTCTCTACGAAGCGAATTGAATAGATTACCTCGAAAGCAGTGAATGCCTTGGAGGGCACCAGCAATATTCATATTGCAAGTCCACGGTAGTATTCTAACGACTACCCGTCAAAGACGCCCGGCCCAACATCTATTCCTAACGTGCTCTTTGCAAACCTCTCATCGACCGCTCCAGTTCGTCCTCGAAACTCGATCGGCCAAACACCCACTGAACCCACTAATGCACCTTGCTCGACCAGAACGCCCCGTCGATCGACAGCATGACGGTCTGAAGTGCCAGTACTGTACTTTGCACCAGCGTGAGATTCGCCGAGGTCATCAAGGACGCGGGAGCCCAGAATCTTGACACGGTTCACTCGTCAGACGAGTGGGGGGCCAAGACCCACGAGCACCGACCTTGAACGATCCTGATACGCATCCCAGTCAGCCATCCATCGCACTTGCTAAGTTGGGAAGCGCTCAACTCGTGTTCCTTCGGCATCTTGTCTGTGTCCAGAAACTCTTCAACTTGGCCTTCGTCTGTATGCTCTCCTCGTACTCATTAAACTGCTCTACAGACCCGCCGCCGTTCTTCTTGCCATATTTCACCTGTTGCGCTTGCAAACAAGTCTGGCGTGTCAATGCCCCATGACGTCGTCACACGCTCAATTGCACAGTCCGCAGCGAGCAGGCCTCGCCAGAGCATAGCGTATTCTCTTCTAAACGACACTTGCACGGGGACAGTCAGTGACCGAGCAAGACCAAATGGGAATACCGAGGGTTGGAGGGATCAAGGCGGATGATGCGGGTCGTAGTGAATCCAACCCCAGCTGAACATTGACTTGAGGCCAACCTTTTAGCGAACGCCTTTCGACGAGGAGTGTTGCATCACGGTCGCTCAAACGTACGCCGTCGATCCACTCGGCAGCGAGTCACTTTGGACGAGTATTCCGCAGCCTCAGATGGCTGTGAATTAAATTTGCCATGCATTTGTGAACAAGCAAACAAGAAAGATATAACGCGTACCAACGGTGAAATAAACGAGGAGATCGAATAAGTAGTTTTCAAATATCCACATCATGACGCGAAATGCGCCGAGTTCGACTTGTTTGGTCATGTCTGGTTTCTGGATCTTGACAGCCACCCAATTTCTTGAGCTTTGCGCGGCGTAGTACTTGTGCCACGCTGGCACTAGCGATGGCATCCTGTGAGAATTCGTCAAAATATGCCGTCATCGCTTGCTGGCGGACGGCCGAATTCTGAACGGAAGACGGAGAAGAAGTCAAAGTAGGGTGCATGGGGAGCATCATCGAAGAGACAGACGAATTCGTCCTGTATGGGGCGCGGCAGAAACGGGGGATTGGCGTGCTGGCAGGTTGTAAGGGGGAGGGAGTGCACACCGATTTTGATGTACAGACCACGGTCCGTTGGAGGAGGTGAATAGATGATATATCCTGTCTGCCACACGAGCATGTAATTGAGAGATTTGGTCGGCCATGTCTGGCTGAAAGATTGAGCTTGTAGTCTAGTGATATCTTGGCACACTGCTCGGGTCAGAAAATGTGCCGGTGAATGATAATTCCTTGACGTTCTTGCTTCCAAGGCCTTGGCGAGGAGCGTCGCCCATGTGGCCTCGACTTCGACGTCCGCTGCCGCATTCGTCAGTGCGATGATTTTATCGGACTGCGATAACAATTCAGCAACTTCAGTTTGTGCAAATTGCACACGGGGGTACGTACCATGCCAGCGATTTCGATGCCTTCGTCGGAAAGGATGAGCACGGCGTAGGTTGCTGCGAGTTCTACGGTGGCCTAGAAGGAGCGGCGTCAGTCATATCAACGGTATGCTGTTGTGTACATCCCGAGACCATCCAGCCACGACTACTCGGAGTACGTGGAAGACAGCCTGAAGGTACAAATGAGCGGACCAGTGTGAGGGGAAATTGTAATACGCAGACACATCTTCATTCCACGACCAGAATGACGAGCATATGCAGAGGCATGTGAGGTCGTACGAGGCGCGGTCTCGTTGGTAGACCCGAGACGAGTTACATCGTGACTGGGCAATGACGTCACCTGCGGAGTTAAATCTGCGGAGATCGTGTGATATTAGCATGATCTGGCCAAGCCCCACACCTTCCCTAGCGGGAGTTTAGGGGGTATCATGTAGTGAACCCCCCGGCCCTAGTACGGAAATGGGAACAGACCGGGGACCCCAGGATGGGGGATAGACAAGATTCACTGAAACACGTTGGTATCCTGGGAGACCCCCCTAGCAGTTGATGTTGGGGAAGAGAGGGGGGTTGTTGGCACCAATACCTCAGGCCGATGGATGGGGCAGGTAGTGTTTACACGAGCTGGCGCAACCCAGATTATAAAAACTAAATCGACCTTAACTGGCCTTGCCTGCATGTAAATGTCCAAACCATAGTTTAACCCCCCAGCATAAATAGTTCCTTCCTAGAAGTTCCAGGCATGTTACAGCGGGGTTATCAATCTGGGCCTCGATCTCCATGGGTGCGCACTTTAATGGGCAACTCTAGGCGTCAGTAGGCTAGATTTGGGGGTCGTGTTGCTGAGAAAAATCCGATTACAAAAATTACTATATATCCCCTTCAACCCGGCACTCGACCCCCTGATTCGGCCTTGCCTAGTAGTACAAACCTGTGAGCCTGGGAGTTCGGAACTATTAACGGGGGTCTGGGAGGCTTGGTGGACTGGGTTGAATGCTGCTTGCGGCTCTGATACCTGGGAGGATGCTGGGCTGTTTGACCATACTGTTGTGTTGACTAGCTTGGAAGACAGTTAATAACCGGAGTAGTGACTACGTTCGGGGAGGGGTGTTGGGTGGTGTTGTAGGGTTCCGTTCCGGGGCCGTTGCGTTGTCCTCATTGGGGTCCTCTGTAGTATAGCTTTCACCGGCTCGGATTATTTCCACTACCTGGTATGGGGTCCTTGGGGAGGATGATGTAATAGGCATAGATAAGTGGCTCGACCACAGAATTCCTACAAAAAGTCTACATAGCGATACCTGTAGGGGCTGATATGACTATAAACGGGATTCAAAAAAAAAAAAAAAAAAAACCACGAAGATGATATGTGGTATGGAGGCATTTCTGTCGGTTTTCCGCAAACTACTTTCATTGACGAGTTTTCTTGTACTGTCACTGAACACTATCCAATAATTTCTTGCAGTGATCTCCGATACGGGCTCAAGGCATGTTCCAAGTCCAGTCCCATTGTAATGACATGCTAAAGAGTCGGATGTTAGTGATCTCTTCTCACCAGGCCCCAAATGTACTGCGAACTGTGATGGCCACACCATTTACAATCCCAGCTCTTCCTCGAGTGCCAAAGTCTTGGGAGGGTACTTCACCCTCGAGTATGGCCATGAGAGTGAGTTCAACGTTTTGGTAGAGGCGTACACAGATCACATTACTGTTGGTGGGCTTACGGTATGTGCCCCTCTTGTTCTTCTCATAATAAGTAACCTCTCACAGACGAGCAACTTGAAGGCGTCAGATCAAACACTGGGGGTTTCCACCCAATATTCTCCTACCCTTGCACTAGACAAGTTCCCCGCAGATGGTTTAATGGCCTTTGATTCGATCTCCAAATACAAGGCGTCACCCGTATCTCAGACTTTCGTTTCTCAGGGTATGATCACCAAGCCTGCCTTCTCCTTCAAACTCGCCAGTCCTGGGCCGGAAATGTTCCTAGGCGGTGCGAACCCAAATTTATACACGGGCGACTTCACGTACACCCGTAAGCAAACTTGAACGGAGGGGTTCCCTTTGTCCACCAGCCCTGACATGGTCGGGCAGGGTTACTGGGAGGTCAACATGGATAGCGTTGAGGGTAACGGACAAACTCGCCTAATCAATATCAAGTCCGTCATCGACACCGGCTGCACCCTAATTGTTGGGGACCCTCATCGAGTTTCCCTGTCGCACATTCTCCTTGGTGGTACTGATGCATCTGAGACTGCCGGCCCAGGAATCTACACCTGTATGTATGCGATTTCTTCGTCTCCCTTCCTTCACTAACGTCTTGCAGACCCGTGCAATAGATTCCCGTCAATGAGCCTCACCTTTGGGGGCAGATTGTTCCCTCTCTCTCCAACCTTGCTCAACCGCGGGCGGGTATCTTATTCCTCCTAAATGTCTACACGACGTTCGACGTTGAAAACATGAACGTGCGGGTCGGATTTGCCCAGCTAATTTACATAAGTGGATTATGTCAATTTGAGATTCGTCCAGAAACTGCGTGGCCAGTCGGATTCGTGAGCAATTGATCGTAACTTATACACATATATCATGTGATGGCGGCGCGCATTACGCACACATACATCATTCATGGAGAGGAGATCGCCAAGCACCGAGAAATAATCTCGATTCCGAGGAACTTGAAGACCTGGCTGTTGTCACTTCATACTCGGAAACTTCAAGGCAAAGACGAAACCAGGAAGGTCGCATTGCATACCTATAGTGTTGTTCAATTCTGTCCCTGATCAGTGAGGACGAATTCCTCACGATCGAGCAACACGGTAAATACTTGCTTCGCTGGGACCCACCTAGCGTAGTCCAGCATTCCTCTATGTGTGCAAAATACATACGTCGCACGTCTACAGATCAATTCCTCCCTTGCTCCTTTCGCGAGAGATCACTGCTACTGAAACACAGTCCAAGCCTCGTTCAACGCCCCAAACACCCCATTCGCGATCGTCCGTTGCTCCACCGTCGTGTTCCCGGCATTCAACTACGAGTCACGCGAGACCCCCGGTGCCGATCATCGTCAGCCTCGTCCCGTTCCTATGCATCACCGAACGAAAACAACCAACTCACCTTGTCCGGATGCACCCTCGCAATCGCCCTCGTGTACACACCCTTGACCTGTCCCTTACTCGCCACCTCCGCCACCCGACCTTCCGCCATCCGAGCTCGGGCCACGGCACGCTCTCGTCCAGTGACGTCAACAGCGCTCGGATGTTGCCCTCCCGACTCGCGCTCAGCCGCGCGTCCACGGAATCTTTGCACACCAAACGCGCTGCGTCTTCTTTTTGTTGGGCGTCGTTCGTTGAACGGAGGGCAGAAACCGCGGCAGACCGCGACGCAGAGGATCCATTGGGCGTGGACGAGGACTCGTGCTTCGATTTGGGTCTCGTCCTTGGAGGCACAGATCGAGACAATGCACCCGCGTCGCCCGCACCACCACCACCACCACCGTCGACCATCTTTCGACACCGACTCACGCCCTTTATTGCCTCGTCTTTAGCCCCCGAACCCGCCCACTCCGCACTGAGTAGCACCTCCCACGTGCTCCGCGCCTTCTCCCACTTTTAGTCCCTCTAGCGCCTCGAGCTCCACGTCGCCTAAACGCCTTCGACGGTCCCTCTATCAGATAGACGCACGTAGGCAGATCCCCGTTGGACGAGACGTCACCACCGCCCCACACAGACACACTCACTTTCCCCGTCCCAACTTCCAGAGCCGGCGTCTTCTCGTCAAAATCGGACGCCGACTCCATAAAAGACGCTTCCCCATCTCCTTAAGCTTCCCTGTTCGCACCACCAACGAACCGTCCAACGATCACGATGGCTTGTTCGCACGCCTGGACCGCATCCTTCAACTCGCCCACGCCCACCTTGGTGCGCACGAGTGCAACGTTGGTCAGGATGGGCACTCGCATCACGTGCTCTGGCGGGAGCGCAGACAACGCACGCATATACGCTGCGAGCGCCACGGGAGAGTCGCCCCGCTTGTATGCGTCTGTTCCGGCGGACTTGTGAGACGTCGAGGAAGTGAGCGCCGACAGCGTGATGGTAGTGGTGAGCGTGCGGGGAGGTCGAGACCGTGGTTGTGACTCCGTCGATGGGTCGATCGATGTGGACCCAGCTGTATGATACTAGGGCGGGGGGAGGACTGTATCGAAGGTGATGGTGCCTATGATTTGGGCTTTCCTACGCCGATTGGGAGATTGGTAGGCGGTTGTCATCAGCGCCGAAGAGATCGACCTCCTCGAGCGGTGGTACCGTGCGTTGACGGGCGAGAATCCCATTTCAATCAGCTGGCCGATGATATGTGGGGGTGGCGAAGCTGTGATGACGTGGGCGGGTTCGGGGATGGTGAATGCGAATACGAATGTAGCTAGAATACATGCGCATATATCAGCGGCAATTCGTCAAGCATGATGCGCCATACCACTGGCTTACCTAGATTACGTCGTCCTCCGGGACCGCGGAATGACCACTGAATGCGAAACGTATCCTCTTCGTCAGAATCGACGCCGCCGAGGGGTCCATCTTCGCGGTCGCCTCAGTGAGTGAGCGGCGGATGATTGTGGTGGTGGTAAAGGTTTTGAGGTTGCAACGTCGAAATCGTTGGACCGTCGTGATTAGTAAACTCGGACAGACCCGTGGCACATCGTCATTTTCTTCTCGGGTGACGTCGTCGCGGGTCTGGTCAAGTTGGCTACAGAGATTTTAGACGGCGCTCGCTGTTCTCGGCCGTGTGAGCACCTCGAGTCCGAATCCCAAGTTCTGTCGTCGATATGTACACGGCCAATTGGGAAAATGGCACCACGGATATTTTCAGAAAGCGTGACCGGATCGGTATCACGGCTATGCCTGGACGATCTCTTTCGTCAATGATCGCAACGGCAAATTTAATATTTATTACTTATATGCATCGGGATGATTACATTACCAATAAAGCACGAATAAAGGAGGAACAACTCTGTGATATCAAGTGAATAGTGGCCAAATTATTCCAGGGCAATACTTGGTTAGATATGTATCCGATAATGAAATTTATTGTATGACATATGATGTGTGCTAAGACGCAGCCTGCATAATGATCAAGTTATACTCCTCGCACTTAAGATCTATATGAAGCACGTGTCACAAATGTGCACATCATAAATTTATTGCATACAGGAGACAAGTCAGAGTAGACAAACGAAACAGGACACAGTGGGGAACGACTACAACCATGCACAGTGGTGGGGAACAAATACAACGGTACAGCCATAGTACAACGTAGACAGTGAACGAGAGAACAAAACGGTGGAGCAAAGTTTCTACCAGATCAGTCCTTCTTGGATGGTCGTCTGCCATTGGGGGTTGACGACAGACAGCAGCTTCCCACTCTTCTTCAGGCTGCCCGGGGTTTCGGCGAGGTCATCCTGCAATATAAGGACGATGATACTGCAGGGCAATTAGTCAGAAACCGGTAACATAAATGAATGAGACGCACCCATTAGCTGCTGCATCCCATTCCTCCTTCGTGTTGCCATCCTTGCGGACGGTCTCCCGGAGGAGATTCAGCATGTAGTCTACATCAACAAGTATAAATCGGCATTTGGATAGAGAACCTACTGAGGCCATCAACAAGGCGTTCGGCAGTAGTTTTCTTCGTCATCAACACAGCGGATTGCGAAGGATCGAGAGGGTTTGGGAATGCACTGGAGAATGTCGAAAGCAGAGAGAATAGAGTGATCGTGTGAAAGCACTGAAGCCGCAACGAGACTCCGACACCCGACTTCCAAATGACCAGTCTGCCTGCTCTTCAGACCACTGTTTATCCTGACATTGAATATGTCTCTGAATCTGCATTCTTGCAACCCCTAGTGGTCACCATCTACTTTTCTGGACCAGTACCAAAGAACCTCATCCACAAAAATGTCGTGCGTATTCAAACTCGAATTGTCTTTCCCCCGGCAAATGGTGTTACTGAGGGGAGTACTATATTATTAGCCTATCGAAATATCTGTATCTATGGATGAGGAGTACAACAAGGTTACTGCTCCAGTTATTCGAACTAAAGCATGGAGCGCCTACCAATCCGAATCTTCAGCTTATTCTCATGACGTGAGTCAGTTTCCCCGCTGCTCATCAAGCCGATTGTAATGGATAGCAGCTACCGTTTACCTCACATGCCCAAAGGAAATGGCAGGACAACTCCGAGTCAGTTAACGAGGTCTCACATTCCTTTCTACCTTTACCACACTCCTTCGATCCAAAGGACTCTCAACACTGGGTGGCGCTTTCTAAGGATATCGAGCAGTGGCTCGTCAATGAAGTACAAACAAGCACTTCGCCTATGTGGCAGTGGGGCCTTGATGCGTTTTGGATGGCATTTATCGCCGCATATCCAATGTTTCCTCATGGGAAATGGTACTCTTGGAATCCCACTATTCCGCTGGGAGGACAGTTCGTTGAAGAGTGGATGAACGGTGACAGGGAAAGCAATAGTAGTTCTGCTGGAGCGGACATCAATGACGATGTAACCGAGCGGGCGCCGGTGTTCTTGTGGGACATGTTTTGCAAGCATGTAGCCTTATTTTACCCTTACTCATTGTTCGGCAGCTGAAGCGGTCGTTTACCCTCCCATCACACCAGTCGTTTGTATGTTGTCAACTTGTACTATGCTTGTTATGCCAGATATGCCAATCAGTTGTATGTATGCTGTGTCGTGATATTCATCATTTCCCCTGCTTTCGCTGTAAACTACAAAGCCTGCGTTATGTTGTATTGCAAGTCACTGGACGAGTCTGGACAAGATCAACATCGTGCTATATTAATTGATAGACCCATGTATATGACAAACACTGTATGTTAAGTTGATGCCCAGATAACATTGACCCTACATGCGGACACTAGTATAGGCTTGACGTGCAGGAATTTGTCAGTCTTATGGCCAGTAAAGCAGGGCCCACTGATATCCACATTATACTCAACTGATATGGACAGAATCCCGTCCCAACGTTTCGCGATGGAGACCCGGATTATGCCACGGTCAGGCATTCACACAGTAAATTGCCTCGTGATTACTTACATATGGTTCCGACCTACGGCTCATACCGGCCCAAGGTCCCAAAAATCTTTTTCGTCAAATATTCTGGGTTCAAAAACGGCGATTGGCCGTGTAGTCGAGATTTGCCACAAGCCAGAGTCGGAAGAAGCCGATCAGACTATATACTTGAAGTAACGCGGTCTCTTCCGAATATTCCGACCGCCCTGTGACCGTTGGTGGATTCCTGAAATTCAGAGTTCGGGGAACTCCGCGGACGACGCCGCACCGTGCCGGAAAGTCCAACTTCCAGTCTTTCTGCAGAAACCTGGACCTGCCGTTCCGAAGCGGATGTCGGAAGTAGATGGGGATCGATCGACACTTCTTCCACTTTCCTCCTCGCTCTCGCGGTGACGACTAAGTACTACTGCTTCAAGTTCAGCTCTACGTTCCAGTGGGCCACAGTTCCTTCAACTCCGAACTACGCTCACGCTTAGACCTCAGATATGAAGACAAACAACACAGGCGGTTTTGAAAACAAACATCCGAGAGTTTCAGGATCCTTATCATTGGGCGGGCGAACGCTGGCAAGACGACTATCCTCCGCGCGTTCTGTAACACTACCGAAAACCCGGAGGTCTTTGATGGATCTGTGGCCACTTCCCATTTCTCAGTTTCCAGTCGTACTTCTGCTGGACCCATTTCTATCCGTTGTCGTGCTGCTTGCCAATGGATATCCTCGCCGCAACTGCAGGGCAACTCCCCGACTCTCCTGGATGCATATGCTACCGCCGCATCAGCCTTCTGCCACACTTGGCATGGTTGGGACTCTCGCTCACCGAGCGCCATCGCGTACTCGTTAAAGTGGCTCGTATAACACGAGAGGCCGCTGCCACTGCACTTGATGCTGGTCGTCCTGAAACAGCTGTGGAGTGGCTTGAGCAAGGGCGTTCAATTGTCTGGAGTCAGTTTCTGCAGCTTCGCACACCCGTGGGTGAACATCCTGCCAAGCATCATGTCCTTGCTGATCAATTCCAGCAAATTCCACGAGATTTGGAACGTGCTGGTTCCCGGAGTGAGGAGAATTCCACCATAACTTGGTCATACGTTTCCAAGAAGTCCAGAGGTACCATGATCTTGCCCTCCGACGAGAAAATCTCCTTGTTGAGATACACTCCTTGCCAAGTTTCGAGCAGACGAATTCTCGCATCCACTCAATCGCTTAGCTTCTGTCGCATCTCTTCCAACGACCCCTCCACGAACCTTCCACAAACCCTCGCGATCGCGCGCGAGTTCATCAGTGTCTCAATGTGATTCCGATGGCAATGGCAGCACCTCACCGCCAGACGATGACTCTGGTCGTGGTAACGCTCATTGTATCAAGCGAATCAAAACGATTCGCAACAGCAAGACTGAAAGCAAAACCGACGGGCACTCGGAAGACGAATGTCCAGATTACAAGCAGCATCGCACGCTTGATGTACTTCCTGGTCACGACGAGGACGAGGAGGACGAAAATATGTTTGGACTGGTCGGGGTGGTTCATCTAGGGAGAAGCTGCAGAAGAAAGCGACACAGGCGGATACGACGGAGGATAGCTCGCCGTCGCCTGCCATGCTCCGCTATCGTGTAAAGGCCCCCATATCCCCTCCGCCGTCGAGGAGGCAACCGTCGATCGTTTGCGAACTCCCGTTTTGCCTTGCTCACGGCGCTCACAGAGCGACTTCTGACCGATATTCACCACACCCGTGTCGATCTATCACACTGAATCTGACGTCATCGCCTCAAACACCGTTCAATCATACGTGCCCTCAGCTCCCTGCCGTCAAACTAGGGGTCGCTGCTGCTTATGGAAGAAGTGGAGTTCTGCAACGATGACCCAGATACTCGAACTCGCGTCTGTTCTGGCAGCAGCGACGGAGGAAGGCGATCTAGCAGAGGCGTTGCATGCATGGTCATCACACCCACTGCCACGGATCCCCGGACCCGAGAAATTCAAGTTCTCCGCTCCGTACAGATTCGGTCACGATCCGAAGAACCACCGCCTCCGTCTCTCTGCTCGATCATACAGCCATCAAATACATGTACGGCGGCATCGACCGGACGTCTATCTTGGAAACTTGATCTCAACTCGACAGCCAGACGAACATCAAGAAGATGGGAAAGGAAATCAACTGAGACTCCGAAAGCAATGGCGATTGACATCGGATTAGCCGGGACAGAGATACCAGAGGGTATCAAACTCCTTGTTTTATACTTACTGTCAGTCCATCATTTTGTGCGATCCTTTTCCGTTTTATACTAATCCCTGTCGCGCTCACACGCTTCGGACCTCGCACACGCGTGGACGGGTGTCTGTAGCAATCAGATCGCCAGGCTATCACTGCGGGAAGTACCCGCCGTCCGGGTTCTGCTTCTTTAACGATGTCGCTGTTGGCGCTGCACATGCTACGTCCAGTTCATGTACACAGGCACACCGCTGGTGACACGCACTCCCCCACCTTGTACTCCCTCGCTCGCGACGCTCGGCCACCTCACACGTATTGCCGTCCCCCCTTACTCGTGACGTGCATGCGTACGCTTGCACGCCCGGATGCCATCGTCATTGCCCTGGCTCTGGTCCGTAACCTTGCTTATCCAGATTCCACGACAGTTGTCGACGCTGCTCCGCCAACCGTTCCTCCTCTTGCCGTTTTTTTCGCCGCCTCGGTCTCTTCTGCCGCACGTCGTTCAATAATCCGGGGTCAGTCCCACCACTACACAACGATATCAACCAAGAAAAACTCACCCGCCTCGACTCTCACCCGCTCCTCCGGCTTCGTCTCGGCCTCCTGCTCTTCCTCCTGCTCTCCTCCTTTCCTACTACATCTTCTCCGAATGCGCAGAAAAGAGCAATGAGAAAGCTGAACGGGCGACAATCGGATTTGGATGGCGTCCAGTGAGGATGCGGAAGGCGGTGTATCTCCAGGTACTTATGTCATTTTGCTCGCCAAGGGTCGTTACCCAACTGAATGTTTCAGGGTCCGGTAGACCTAGCCGTCGAGGTGGCCAAGTGAACCTCTGAGATGCTGTACAAGGTGATGTCGCAGCTGGATCATCAGACGACGGTGCTTGAAGCCGTTCAGTTCGGGAACGAGGAGGTGAGATTCACAAAGTGCCAAACAACTTGAAGTTCAACGGTTTTGAAGCTGTTTTTTTTTGGTGCGTAGCGAAAGACGGTGCAGGTGGAGCTTTCGGCGTTGCGAGAGGCTAGGGACATGTTGCCAAGTTGCAATATAGTCAATCGTGTTATAATCGTGACGAATACTCATGAATCTATGTATCGGCCCGCTCGATGATTCGCAAAGGTCAGTCGAGGCAGCCGTTCCATGATTCCGCGCACGGTGATGAACTCGGGGGGTTGTTGGGTTTCTTCGGACGACGAGTCCATTCGTCTCATGAACGATTCCCCGTGTACGAACGCCCTGATTCCGAGCGAGCATTCTTGCGCATCATGGTCGACGGGTTGCAGCCGGGGACGGTGTG
>JBBPPY010000981.1:0-14278 GCA_038092195.1 Leccinum barrowsii | reverse complement strand
CCCCTTCCTTTGGCGGCTCTGCGGTCTAGCGATGCTCCTTTTCCTCTTGGAGGCGGCGGTGGCGGCGCTGTCATCAGCTGCCGATGGCGTTAGCGGCCGACCTGCATTTGCGGCATGCATCAGCAATTCTCATTCTGCTATGGAGCACTGGCAAGCACTGGCAAAGAGTCATAATCCCAAAGTGAGGTCCAGGCTGGACAGTTTTCCCAAGCAAGGATTTTGCTATGGGTTGCTATAGAAGTAGCAACTGTACACAAATCAATCATACTTGTCACCTCTCTAGAGTAATTGCAAACATGGTATGCTGTTTCCGAGACTCAAGAAAGAAGTTTGTATTCTAGAGCACCTTAAAGGAAAGCGGACACACAATCACTCGCAAGGAAATCACACACGTCATCACTCGCTAGGGCTAATATGCAGTGCAGATCAACTCCGGTTGTCTACTACAAATCAACACGAATTTGGTATACATCAGGAAAACTCAGAATACATAGTAGGGAAAACAACAATCCTGCCATTAATCAAGGACCGCATGGAGATGTTTGTGGAGTTGCACATTCGTGTCGACTTGTTCCAATGCAGTCCTGATCAAATCAACCTCGTCAGTACTAAACAAAGATTAAAGTTAGGTCAATACCAGGCTTCCTCCGCCCAAGCAGAGAGTTGACGCTGTAGCTTCGGGCCATGGTAAGGGTGACGAAGGACCTGGTCCGTAATTGAAAGCAAACCGCGGTGGATGGACGAATAAGCTTTGCCGGAAAAATGCGGCATTGATTTAGCAGAACCATTTTGGGCATAGCCATCAAGCACGCAGTTGCACTGATTCAAGCTATCAGTGGTGAGCACGAGAACAAAGAGTCAGAAAATATACCGCTGCTGCAACGAGCACCAAACACGGAATGGGAATCGAATCGCGGAAAAGGTCGGGGCGTTTATCCGCAATACGATAACTCCCTAGGTAGAAAAACTCCGTAATCGCCTGCTGAAGAGCTGGGTGCGCGAGGTTGTTTGTTTTTCCCTGCGCGAGTATTTGTTCCTTTTTTTTAATCCAGAGACGTTGGCACAAGTGTACCTACATTTTCATCTAACCCGTGCCGTAGAAATAGAGATTCCGAAAGTAATGTTGCCGCGGTAGTCTTGACCCATTGTGTTCGCTCTTGAGCTGGAATGTCCGAAGGCGGGGCCAATCCATAAGCCGATGGCGCAGTGTCGAGCACGACCGTTTTCAACTCGGAACGCCATGTCGATATATCCGCGAGGAGCTGTGAGATAAATTATCAGCCCGCGCACTTATCATAATGGTAACTTACGAGGGAACACATAGAGATCTTATTTTCCGGCCAGTGATCTATACGAGTTGGTTGAGTAAGGCAGCGGTGATATCAATGACCACTTACTAGGCTCGAACCTTGTACCACGGTCTGTCCACTCCACAACGCTCGTGACAAGAGTCTCTGAAACCGATCCTTTGAGATCCCGGGACTTCGAGGGGAACGGATTGTTTAGCAGGTGGGTAATCCGGCAATCTCGCTTAGCGTCTTCCAAGAAATCCCTCCAGACGGGCGGATAGAACGCGAGTGTGTGCGGAGACACTGGGTCATCCTTTGACTTCTTGGAATTACGGGGCGCACGTGAGTGAGTCGCAACCACATTAATCTGCTCTTGGGGATCGTTCGGCGTTGAAGGTCGGGGTTCCACTTCGGGGATATCAACCCGTGATAGAGCGGCAAGTCGAGCCGGGTCAGGCGCAGACGGGCGTCCATTGTTTTTGTGATGACGGTCAAGGATATCAACAGTTGCGCGGGTGATGTTAGCCTGACAAATTGTGAGTTGACATTGATCACGAAAACATAGAACACCTCACCCGTGGTCGCACAGCATTCGGTTCTCGAGGGGCTTGGGGGTTTGTGTCATTGACACGAGCAGTGTTCTGAAGAATCCATGAGCCATGGAGTCTACAAATCACGCGGACATACCTGAGGTTGTGCTGGTGAGTTCGACTGCCGAACAATTTGCAGCGCTATATCGTCATCTTCGTCGCGCGAATAGTCGAATTCTGGTTCAGCGGGAAGTGGCTTGTGGGGTACCGGGTCACGGGGACGATGTTCCTGGGAGAATCCTCGAAAGGCAAAAATTAGCTAGTAACGCTCCGGTGGCCTGAAGTACATACCAGGATGATTATTCTGTCGCCGATTTGTTGCGCCCCACCCGTCGACTTCATCTTCACCACTGTTTCCGTTCTCTTCGTCCTCGTTTGAGTTCCTTGAATGATTGTTTTCACTCTCAGAACCCGAGCGCGATGCCTCGGTGTTAGAGCCAGGGTCGTTGAGATTGGACTTCTTGAACTGAACAGCTCGAGCATCTGAAAGGAGGACAGGATCAATCTGGTGTTTGCCAGGTGCTCGCTTGGTAGTAACTGGGTTAACGTAGAGAGACTCTGACTCGTCATCCCGGAGTTCGGGTACCGCTAGCATGGATGATTGTCTCGGAAGGGAGTGAGGCGCCACTAGACGCACAGACGACGTTGGCACATTGCTAGGAGTGGGTGCCATTGCTCCAGGGCCTAGTGAGAGTGGCGCGGAGGAGGGAACGTGGAACCCGAAGCGTTCAGAGTTCGAAGTGCGTTGATAGAAAGCAGGAGCAGGTACCAGATCTGAGGCGGGCGAATACGGTGGCGGAGCCGGATGAAGCTAAAAGACCAAGGTCATTTTCTATCCGCCAGCTCAGTGCGAGATTAGTGAACTAACGTTCTTCCTGCGTCCACCTTTCTGATGCTTCTCTGGGGCGAGGGGGTTGTCGAGGACATCCTCGGGGAGATCAGTCGCTTTGCGAGGTTTATTGACCGGTGCTTGAAGAGCTGAACCGATCTTTTCAAGTTGAACGGCCCTGCCGCCAGATCCAGCACCCGACCGACCAGAACGGCGACATCCCGAGGGATCATCCTCCATGACCTGGCTCACTGGATCCTCAAACTCGGGAGCGTTTCTTCGCCGTTTATGAACAGAGACTACGGCACCTTCATCAGCGTCAACACGACGTTTAGACTTCTTCTTCCTAGGAGAGGTGACCATGTTATGGTGGTGACGTGCAGCCATGAGAGCGATGAGAGCGATGAGTAGAGCGAGGGGTCCACTGACACGACATCATGTCCGAGAACACAGGCCTTTTTAAGTTACGGCCTCTTCGCGTCAAACTCGAGGAAATGTAGGTAACGCGTAGTAGTCAATTACAAATACAGGGACACGTGCAAATAAATAGAGTCGGAATGACTCGGGAAGCGGCAAAAAAACATAGTAGAGAGCGGGAATGTGACTCGGGAAGCGGCAAAAAACAGTAGGTAATAAATAATACGGTCCGTTGCCGAGAGCGGATACAAATCTCCTGGGAACAGCTACATGCACCTGAAGCGTTTCTTGGGGACGCGCAGGTTATCCATGCTTCTAACGTCTCCACAGAGGCGCTTTTGCGACGGCAACAACTCGCTAGGTTCGTCTTCGGCGGAGAGGTCCTCCTCTCGCAACTCAGACGTCACGGGTGACTCGGAATCCGAGCAGCCGCTGATGGATGTCGTATTTATTATGACAGGTAAAGCCCGGCCCACTGCCGGGCCCAGATTCGTCTGCTCGATACGTAGATCCTGAAAGACCACCGTCATTTCCGGCGGTTGCTCGTCCAAAGGCATGTTCGCTAGGAAGTGATCGAAGATCGGAAGAACATCTGCAAATGTCACAGCTCCGTGCAAGGTCGAGTTCTTTGCAACCACCTTCCGCCAATCATTAACGAGGTCAAACAAGTTTTCGAAGTATGGTGATATCTGATTCCTGAGATCCTCTTCGCGAGAATGGTACACGAGGAAAGAGACTTTGGAATCACTGGCGCCGCTGAGCTCGTTCCAACGGTCGAGCAACGTTGACTCATTGCTGTCGAATTGGCGTTCGTGACCAAGAGGGCCATCGTATCGGATAAGGATCCAAACGAAAACGTAAAATAGCGATTCGATGTCGTCGGCATGGGTGTGTACCACTGTCGCCTTGTCTTCCACATATCCGCGTGTGGTGGAAGCACTTTTTCGGGTAGGGGTTGACGACGAACGATTGTTTTCGGAGATTCGATTGATTTGTGAGAGTAGTTTTATCGACATGAAAGGAAGCGTCCCCTGAGCATTCAAGATAATCTGAGTCGACAGCGCAAGTCCGTTTAATTCTACTCACCGTACCACCCAAACCATACCGATGATCTTCCTTTACCTCCACGCCGAACTCCCAATCAAGGAGAAGTCCGCGCGAAGAACCGGACTGCAAGTCCTCGATTGCCACGTTGTTGAGGCTACAGTCGCGGTGCAAGATACCCTCCTCTGCAGCCCGTTCTAACACTGTACAATTCATAAGAAGTCAGTTCACCCGCCAAATTAAGTACAAAGATTGAAACCGACACACCTACGATGACATCCCTGATGCACGTAACTAGTTCTCTTTTTGATCTGAACATAGTCATCGGTCTCGCGTGTGGAGTCATGACGAGCCGCATGTGCACCCTTCGCCCTTTCATGTTCTTCCGCCACTTTTCCTCTCTGTACCTCTCTGTACAGTCCTCTACCTCGTCTGCGTGAACGACACAATGTCCGTGCAACTTCGGAACACCGTCGATGTGGCCGAGCCGCTGCATCACCTTGGTTTCGTTCAGGAGGTCCCGACCCTTCGACTTCTGGACCCAATGGTCTTTGATGACGTAGGAGACGTCACCGCGACGTGCAATGTAACACACCGTTCCCCTTCCTAAAAAGCCGGAACTCGAGAATAATACGCTCATCAGCTCATAGACGGCATCTCCGACCTCCATTGTCCCCATTGCGGTGATATGCTTGCGGGGAGAGAGGGGGTTACGAGCAGTGGGGAATAGAGAAGTGGTAGGGGGGGGCGTGGAGAGAGAAGGCCCGGGTGTGGTAGGTGTGGTTTGGGACGTAAAGTTGATTGTTCCGCGTTGTTTTTTAGCTAGTTCGGGGAAGACCTCCATGGTTAGATCTAGGCCGAGGCAGCTACGACATCCGAAAGATATGGCGCAGAGGACGTAGATGAGGCGATGGGGATGTTGATGGATATTGAATGGCGGGGAGACAGCACCCCCGGAGCGGTCGTAGAAATGGAGGCGAAAGTCGTCGTTAGCGATCGATATACCCAGTACGAACCGCCTCCAGGGTTGCTCGACGAGCATGATGTACGCCTTCGTATCCATCGTCTTCCCGAGGCGGCCGGCAGGCTGATATGCTTCCTTCGTCAACTCACCGATTACCCTGGGGCTTCGCCAGGTAATGTCGTCGATCACGACAGAGGCGTCGTCGACGAGGATCAGGTCAGGCTTTCGAATGTATTCCGATCCCGGTAGAGCGTTCTGACTCCACTCCGCCATCCAGTGGCGATGGATCACTTCAGTGACCTGATCGGCTTTCTCTCCCGTGCCTTTCCGAGTCCCTCCCGTGCCTTTGTCGCCATATGTGCCTAGAGAGAGGCACTGTCTCTTGGCGGCGTTGGTAATGGCGTTGAAGAAGAGCGCCGTACGTTGTTCCGTCGTGAGGTCGAGGGTATCGTCCGCTCTGGTATTTTTGGCGAATAGCGGCCAATTCCAAAGCTTTTTGATGGAATCGTATAGATAGAAATCGTCGGAGGAGTGCGAGGGCGGTGACTTTAGGTCGTTGCGGATCTTGTCCGGGAGTGAGTCCCAAGAGACCACGAGAGAGCCAGGCTCCAAAGCCTGGAAAGTGTCGGTGAACGAACCGAATATGACACCGATGGTATAGCCGAGTGCAGCGACTCCAGTTTCCTCGCGGCTCGTTTCATGGATTATTGTGCCGGCAAGCTCCAGCGAGGTAAGCGTATCCATTTCATGGACTTTTCGACCGTCTTTTGGGAGCGGGTGAGAACCAAGGGACTTGTAAACTGTATCAGTCGTCGAAAAAATAATTTTACGTGATGCCATTCAAGTTTCGAACGTCCTTAAAGTTGAAACGTTGACGAGCGCCTCAGGAACAGACAAAGGAGTACGTGAAACCGCCACATGCCCTACTCGCTCGAGACTTATGTATCACTGTGGGCGCAGGGCGTAGCAGAAAGCTATCCAGAGTACACGGCCTCAACACTGCATTATTGATTCAAGAATGGACTCGGAAACGAAACCCTAACGAGTTATGGTATCAAGAGGAGAGGCAGAGATGTATATACTTATCGAAATATTTGTTCAAGTAGAACTCCGTAGAATGTTCAAACGAATTATACGCCGTCAACCGAGAGTCCGCGGATGCACCGTACCGCGGGATGAGATGGGCAAACGCCCGTACCTGGCTGAGCGGGACCACGTCACCAATGCGTTGGCCGTTCGTTCTTTTGGCACGTTTGAGGATCAGGAGTCCTGATGCAGCGTCCTCGGCGCAGATATCGAATCGTTGAATGTAAACAATGAATTTGTCCTCCCAAGGCCAATTCGTTCCGGGTCCACCCAGCGGACGCATTATACACCGTATCTGGCCTATGATGTGCCCTGGAACGGACGTAAGTATCAATTTGACCGAGAAGAAATGATAATCGCCTCACCGTTTAATCCGCTGCGGGGCCAATCAGCGTGTGCATCAACGTTGACGATAGCGGCATCATAGCGCCCGAGAGGCCATTCCTTCTCCGGAGGGGATGCAAAAAGAGTTTGAGCAGGTGAAATATCCTGGTCGTGGAACGGCAGGTTCTGTATTCTGACCTTGAACCAGATTTGCAGGTCGGTGAAGGAAAGAGCTGCAATGGGGGAGGCACGGCGTTGCCCCCCAATAGCGTGAACGAACGGTTGGCGCTGCGCCCTTTCGCGAGCGAAATAATCAGCAAGCGCGGCGCGCAAATCTGGAAGCTGGAATTTTTGAGCAGCATCATCAACACTGATACGGCGTATGTGGGGATCATAGCCGAGATTGATAGCAGTCGCACCGAGATGGGATGTGCGGAGTGGAAAGGGGGCAGTTCTTGAATGTTTGATAGTGAAATAATTTTTTGGAGGACGTGACAAGAATGAAGTGGGAGCGATGCCGACGGGCTCGGCCGCATCTTCATGTTCCGAGTCACTTTCATCAGACTCTACCAGATCTCGGGAGGGTCGAGAGAGTTCTGTTGAGCGGAGAGTAGTTGCGAGGTCGAAAGTGCGGCATTTTTCGGCTCTATCCAAGTACCGGCAGATTTGGGGGTCGTAGTTGTTATTGTTGCTAGCGCTCGCGGGGGTTTTGATCTCGGAGACGTGTGCGTGCTCTGTTACGTCTGCCGTCCATTGAATCGGGACTCCGACTCGTTTGATGCTAGGAACGAAGCTCTGCATTAGCTCCAATTTAGGAATATACCAGTTTTCAATGATTCTATTCCCTTTTCCGCGCCGTGCTCCACTGTCAATGATAGACACCTTGTTCGCGTGGAATGTATCTAGCGCAGAGGAGATGGATAGGAGGTCATCCGTGTCGATACGATACGCTTGAACCCGGTATCGAAAGTCCATCAGCGCGCGAATGGCGGTGACGAACTGGAAGGGAGCAGCGCCAGCAATGGCGCCAACGATGTAGCGCTGTACATCGCGGTGTACACGCCCTGTCACCTGCTTCAGCCTTGAAATCCCGTCCTTGAAGTGACGAAAGCCCGATGTGGGCTGCATCACCGAAAGTCGAAAGTCGAGTTCTGACTCACCAACAATGTTCAGGCACCATTTGACGTCGTGGTCCCAGAACTCTTTGTGTAGATGGTGTAACATCTCGGGTGTAAGGAACGAGCTAGGGCATGACAAGGGAAAATTTCGAAAGAATGGTTCACTAACGCCGCTTAAACGAAACTTTTGAGCTTCGCGGAAGAATGCTTGAAGGTCCGAGGGATCAGCTTTCGACTTTACGACTCGGAGTTGTGCAGTGGTAATTGAACCAGTCCGTGGTTCGTGACGAAACGGATCCCCGAACTGTTTGTACATGGCCATTGTGACCGGGGATGTCTTTCCTCCGACGCACGCGACCATTGCAGCCTCGGGAGTGTCTGTTATGTAACTCGCGAGTGGTGTGAAGCAGTATCGAATGTTCCCGTCGGGGTCTGGTAGCATGATGCCGCGCTCAGCGGCCTCCTTGACCGGCTGAAGGACGATGTCTAGACATTCGTGAATCAGCCGATCTTCCGAGACGCCGCGCAAGCGCTTGTTCTTGTGTACGAATTTGGGGACCGGCAAAAGAGCTAAGAGCATGAAAGAGTTTGATGAGAGTTTGAGGCGGGTGGACATCTTGATGTTCGCGAGACTAATAAGGAGGGGGTGAGCAACTCGACCGCCACATAATGTGGTGATATTCGTCTTGTCTGAGGAGAGAACGATACCGAGGAGGGTCCCTCCTGCAGGAATTTCCCTCTGTGACACACGGTGAGCTACGTAGACGATTGCGGCGAGGAGCATACCTGCATATTCCAAGCATCGTCGCCCGTCATCCACTCGGTATAAACACGACACTGCCTCTCGGGGGTTTTGTATACACGTCGAGGAACCCAGTCGAGACAATTTCGGAACAGTGGATGATTGAGAAGCCAGGCAATACAGTCTAAAGCGTCACGCCAATAAAGATATACGTGTTGCTTTGTGGGATGTGGAGGCTTGATCTCCGTCACGCGCCAGCGGGGCCCCCCGGGGAGAAGTTCGGCTCGGCCACGTAGTTCTTTGGCTGTAGAAAACGAGAGTTGGAGTGTTCGTATCTTGCCCACCAATGAGTATCCAGATACCGAATATATGACATAGAATCATACCTTCTGCAATTTGAGAAAAGAATCGATCGCTCTCATGCTCAAGCCCGAGCGGAGCAGCCACAATGCCAGTTCCCACTCTTCGCGGGACGCAAAGGGGTAATAGAGGTTTGTCGTTCGAAAGCCGCTGAACCGATCCGCGTCAAATTCGTCCATGAAGGTGGGTCCAGCCGAAAAAATCTTCGCTGCGCCCGGAAAGAAATCACAAGTTTCTTGGAAACCCGTCGGTGGCGACTCGGAGCGAGGGCGATCGACCGGGTCACTTGCAGGGACATCTGGACCTGCGTGCGTGTCGTGATCGTCGGTATCGACGTCCATTTGAGCAAGACCTTCCGAAACCGCACGGGTATCGAAACATGAATCCAAAGGAGCTGAGCGAGTAGCAGAAGTCGGAAGGTCAGTGCTGTTGCGGAGGGAAACGAGATCGTCGACCCAGGTATTACAGCCAGAGCTAGGTTGACTCATGTGGTTTGCGACAGCGACGGCATCCTTGAATCCGCCCTTCCCACAGTTCGGGCAGCGAGGCATGTGACAGAAAATAGTTGGAAATGAATTTACCGACACGGTATAGCCCAGAATCCGGTACCTCGTGTCAAGTCACGCCGTAAAAATTAGAGTTCGCTTACGTGTCTCACACGATATGCAGGTATAGTGTGTGGGCGAGAGCAGGCGCGAATAGCCAACCTATATCACTCTGAGACCTCAAGACTTCTTCACCCCAAAATATGCCGCCGCCGCCGACACCTGGAGTATTTTCAGCGAATTCCGGTCATCCCCCCGCTAAAGTGGACCTTCATTTCGCCAATGTCACTAATCGTGACTTTCACTTGGGGCCCAAAACAAAGTTGTTGGGCGAACTACATCAGATACTGGGATTTTCTGTTCGTTTTCTCCCTTCCCAGTGTATATAAATTTTACTCACCTCCGACAGCATGGCCCCGTCCTCCCCGATGATGAAGCGCATGGTGTACTTGATGTAGCGCGGGCGAAGCGAGAGGTTTGCCGTGCAGAACAGGCTCTGGCTAAATCGCTTGCGGAACAGCATGCAGCCATAGCCAAGCTATACGAGGTCCAGGCCCAAGGCCTGGAAGAGTTAATGGGTAACCTGGAAACCAATGTCGGGATGATCCGTGCAACGATGAGGCGGCATGGAACAGATGAAACGATTAGTAGGTTCGTCGTGTCTCGGGCTGGAGCTGGCCATCAGGCGCAAAGTCACGGTAACCCGGACGGTATGTCTACGATGTCTTCTTCGACACTTTCCTTATTCTTTCGCCACGCCAGGAACAGTTACGAAGAGCGTAGGGAATCGGCTGCTATCCATCCGCTTGGACTAAAGCGTGTTGAAAATGGTCTTATCATATCATGTATGTCATATGTTCACCATCACTCTCGTATTCATGTCTAGGTATATGTCAGTACAATCACTGTATGCACACCTGTTGTTGACTTTACTCAGTCTGAGCCCGCGACAGCCCACCAGACGTAGCCACGTTCACGGACGACAAGCGTCATCAATGCTCAGCAAACAATTGCACAAGCACGCGAGCGCAGACGCAGGTCAGCCCGCCGACACGACGACGCGTTGACACGATGGCTCGTCGACGCAACGACGCCTCCCCCGACCGCCCTCGACTCATCCCTGCCCTCATGTTGTCCCCGCCCTCGCCCTGGCGTCGTTAAACGTGATACGACCACGACGACATGACGATGTGTTGACGATGACCACAAGGCAAGATGGCCTAACGCACCTCGTGAGGCGAGAGACAAATTGGTGGCGGCAGGATATACGGAAGGTACAGCGACTTTGTAGCCACATGCTGCCAAGGATGCTCCTTTAAGGGCTGCCAAACGATTAAATATATAAATCACTTTGTTCGTTGTATCAATGTTCAATTTCGTCTTGTTGCATATACTCTCATTGATAAATTAATGACCGGTCACCGGGCGCAGACTCCCTCCTCGTCGTGCGCCCACGTCCGCTGACGGGCTCCCTCGTCGTCATACGCTCGCGTCCGCTGGCGTACTCCTCCGTCGTTGGAACATCACCTCCGCTGGCAGACTCCCTCGTACGGCGGAATCCCCCGACGTCGTATGTACTACCGATGATTGTCTAGCCAAGATTTGGAGGTAATACGCGGCTACGAGGCATTGTGGGGACTAGCTGACTTTTGCTATTCGTATTTGTGCGACCCCTCTTCGGAAGAGCTCAAGGATGTCGAGTATCATGATACAGGATGGGAGGGTGGTGGCAGGTCATGGAAACTCACAGGCATCCACCTCTGCGTGGTTCGCATGGCTGATGTCTCATACCGACCAATCTGGATGTCCAAAAGATATACTTGGCGAGCTCGCAGACGATTTCTCTGAACTTGTGATGCACCTTGCGTAAGAATACTTGTCTTTTCTTCAGTTTGCCGAGAATGTGCCCAGCTTGATTTCGGCCTCGGCTTTTTCAATGTCCAGTCGCACGCTGGCAGCTTGAAGTGACTGAATTGACTGGCGCAATGAAGTAAAGTCGACCTTGAGAGATGAAGTGGTGCTAAGATGTTGCACTCTGCAGGTAAATGGTTGGGAATATCGTCCCAAGCAAATGTGAACACACGTACTTTTCAAGGTATGATTGTAGCTGGGACGAATAGTGGGTTGTATTGAAAGGTAATACGATGTCACCTGTAAGGCGGAGGGTTTGAAGGCCTACATATTTGGCAATGGCAACCTAGGAAGATGATCAACATTTGCGAAGTATAGCGTTGATTCGGAAACAAACATGTCGAAAGAAGCCGGGATCGCCGTATACCTCTTGCCAATGTTGCGAATCGAAGATTGAGTGGTAATGGTACACAGGATCATGCAGAGATGAGGAGAAGCCCACTTGGGAACTAGCCACCTGGATAGCTATTAGACCAAACTCCACAGATAGCTCAAAATTCCTCACCCCGATGTACTGCAAAAAGACCGTGTAGTCACTACCAGATCCCAGGGGTCTTACATCAATGTTGTCGCTATTGGACAGCGCGTGTTTGTGCATAGCAACCACCTCAGCATCAAGATTATCCCCGAAGAGTTCACCATTGTCCGTGCGTGCATCCCAAAGAGATCGTCCTTCAGAAGCTGGGTGAGGGATCTGCTCAGCAGTGTCGCGTAGCAAGTGGGCGAGAAGTGGTAATGCAGATGCCCTCTGGTGAGATCCGGATACAGCTGTGTCTGAACGGCAAAGTAAGATCCAAGTCACCTGGTCATTGCTATACGGCAACCTACCGATGTTGATGTACGCAATGACATGGTCTCTTATCCAGTCCGTAAAGTCCTCACCCCATTCCGTACTGCCCACCAATCCGTACTTAGAGCATAGTTAGAGGCACAGGCACGAGGGTACAAAACGATTATTCTTACCTCCTCTCCATCCCAGCTTGCGATTAGAATTGTTCGCAAGGGTTTCCAGCCATTTCGCAACAGCGTACCAAAACCACGAATAGCCTCGTGAACTGCCACAGTACCTGACGAGGGATCAGAAGCTCCCAAAACCTGAAATGTATTGGGGTTAATATCCTTCAGCGTGCAGAAATGTCGTACCCAAGCTGGATATGCATATTAATGCGTGTTGTGTCCAAGAGTGAAACACATACCATCACGATGGCCGCCGAGCACAACAACTTCTTCCTTGATGTGGCCAGGTATAACACCAAAGGTGTTCCAAATAGGCGTGACCTTTTCCTCGACTATTTAGCAACCTTGTCAAATCGACCCCTTGCTTATCGCAGGATCCGTACCATTATTGACCAGCCTTACGATAGGACCTTCCTGGCCGTCCGCGATTTGGTCTAGTAAGATTTTGGCATTGGGTAAACTGGGGATCGTTGGCTTGCTGCCTCCATCAACACGTGTGCTATTCTCATACGCAGGATAACCTGGAGTTGAAGGATCTCCTGGGTAAAGAACGGGACCGAACCCCTTTGCACGGAGGTCGGGTTACGGGCAGGTCCATGAGGGTAGCTTGAGAGATTATGAATATTTGACGCGCTACTACACTGGTTGATAACTCACGGCAAATAACCATTCTCAACCGTAACAGTACCATCATCTCGTAGGTCTGTGTATACCAATACGGCGGCGGCGCCAAGCTCCTGCGCTCTCTTGACCTGGATGCTTTCTATCAAATCACGAGAATCGTGAAACGGGTTTCAACACACCTTCAGTCCACGGAAATTGCCGCCGTAGCGAGCAAGTACGATTTTCAAGTACGATTTTCCCCCTTAAAGTCTGTCCCTGCAACCAGCTAATATGTCAAGATGCTGCAGACCTAGATCTAACATGTTCAACGCAGCCACTCGACTCGAAAATGCTTCATTGTGGGATGCGTCATCCGAAGTCGAGGGCAGGAATAATCTTGTGATTGTGTCAGCGGGGGGACGCTACCAATGGAGATGCATAGAACGCTTACCGGTCATAGAGGAGCGTGCACAACGTTGACCCGATCGTCTCGAGGACATCGCGTATATGCGCCTCGTTCACCCGTTCCTCCTCCTCTTGCCCGACCTGTTCAGCACCCGGCTCCTGTGAACTACTCGGATACCCTCCGTGAAAATGCTTCGTTGTGGGATGCGTCGTCCGAAGCCGAGAGAAGGAATAATCTTGTGATTGTGTCAGCGGGGGGACGCTACCAATGGAGATGCATAGAACGCTTACCGGTCGTGCACAGCGTTGATTCGATCGTCTCGAGGACATCGCGTATATGCGCCTCGTGCACCCGTTCCTCCTCCTCTTGCCCGACCTGTTCCGCACCCGGCTCCTGTGAACTACTCGGATCCCCTCCATCCTCCCCGCGCTTCCACGCACCACGCCTTAGCTCACTCTCGACCGCGGTATAAACGCCTGAAACCTTTCTGTGAGCTCCTCGGGATTATCAAGGGCTCCATTGACCGCATATACGACCCTGTTCGGGTTTCCGCAGATGTCTTGGAGTTTCTTCTTTCCCGCGGGGAGCTTGACGAAGGGGAAGTACGCGAGTGCGAAGGCGTGTACGTGCTCGACGAGCCATGGGGGGTGATCTGCAAGGGCGATGGCGGTTGCGATGTCGGATCTGTTGAGAGGTGTGTCGATGACGAAGGCGGTGATGTCGAGGGAGGGTTCGGGTTCGACGGACGGGAATGGGGTGGTTGGGATCGGTGTCTGTATGGGAGGAAGTGGTGGTGGTGGTGGTGGTGTGGAGAATCGCTGGCCAAAGAGGGACACAAAATGGATGGGGAGTCGAAGAGCCGCGTGTTGTGCCAGGGCGAGGAGGAGGAGCGGTCTAGTCGCTCGAGAGGGGAGAGGAAGAGCAGCGGTGAACGAAGAGACAGCAAACAAAGGATAAGACGACTGTGGTGGATAAATGGGCAGAGGGGGAGGTGCATCGAGCGAGGTGGAGCGTGTCAAGATGGCTTGGAATGACTTGGTAGAGCGATGTAACGTAGATCTAAAGGTGAGCGAGTCACTGCGAAGGTAATCAG
>JBBPPY010000980.1:0-14287 GCA_038092195.1 Leccinum barrowsii | reverse complement strand
CTAAAAACGACCAAAAAAAAGTAGCTAGCAAGCGGAAAAGCGATTGTCCTGATTGGCTGAAACGGAGCGACTATAAAGGAGTAATCCCGATTGGTCGAGAGTGAACGTCCATGAGCGACACGAAACGAGTGGCTAAGCAGCAGGTGGGAAGGGATCGAATAAGCGGAGAGAGTAATCAAGCGTCCGTGAATGGCGCAAAACGAGCGGCTGAGTGGTGGGCGGGGAGGCATTGAATGAAGCGATCAAACGGAACAAGCTGGCTATAGGATGTAAGTGAAAAGGAAAAAAAAAAAGCAAATGAAAGAAAGACGAGCGGGAGAGCGTTTCAACGCAGCGGGAGAGTGGAATGGGTATATAGCGGGAGAGCAAACTTCCAACGCGGCAGCAGAGCGGAAAGGGTATAGAGCGGGAGCGTTTGGTGGCGGCACGAGATCACCCGGCGAGAAGTAGCCTTGTGGATCATTCTGCACATCGTCAGTAAGACCGTCCGAAGGCAAAATCAGACAAAGAGAAACAGAGGGCTTACACATCTGAGCCCGAGGATCGAGCTCATACTGTCCCACCGAAGACTGCCTGGACGACCCAGGAAGCGGACTGTCCATGGTGGCGAGCGAGCATAGTGCACCAGCCACGATGTTTCCGAGTGTATCCTCGCTTCGGCTCGAGATAGAGTGGCAGTATGCCAGCGTTGGGCCTCCCCAGTTCTGCAACGAGAATGCCGTGCCCTTGGTGCTTGGCTTTCCAGTGGCTTTGTTCAGGGTCCGAGGTTGTTTCTCGTTGTACCGGGTGCTGACTGCTAGTGTAGTAAGCTCTTCCCCGTCGTCCTGATTCGGAGTAATTTCCAGCTTGCCCGTCGCGGCAAGCTGGAATGCACGTTCAAGCTGTTAATATATTATTAGTTTACTCAATACTAGCCGCACCCAAAAAAGTTGTTTGTCCAACTTACCGCTGCAGTACAGAGTGCGAGCGCACCGCTTATTCCGTGATCGCACTTTGATGGCAGGTCCAGCCCAGGTACGTCAACCCAGCCTATAGTATCTTGAAGATGGGTGAGACCGAGAAGCTGAAGGAGGGGGTCCGACTGGAAAGCGCGACGTTGATCAGTATTATCAAAGTTTTCGTACGCGAACGCCTGGTCTTTCAACAATTCGGCTGCCATTTCTACCGTGTTCATGTCCTCGATCGAGTACTCCTTGAAGAAGGTCTTTACGATACGGGTTGCCGCGTTTCCTATTGTATTACGCCAGCGCGCAAGGCGCTGACAGGCCTATCAGCCCATTATGTAGTAAGAATGGCACGATGCCGATTGTTCAGAAGACAGCTGTGAGAACGCACCAGATTGTAGATCGCCGATCCGTGTGTGATATCGCTCTGCCTCACGTCAAACGAGGGGTAGACATGCCGAATGATGGTGGCGAGGACATAAGTGAGGTCGTTGTCAGTGATGGTCCAAATGTTCGTCTGGTCCCCACACCACAAGAGGAGGCACGGGAGGACCACATTCGACCACTTATCTTCCGGGTCGTCCTGTAATTCTTGGGGGAGATCGCTCTTTGTTGACCTAACCTTCGAACCTCTGGCTGGTTCCTTTGATACGACCTTACGGCGTGCCTTCCTTGAGGACACAGCGTGTGTGATTGCAACCGCAGGCACGTCGTCGGAAGCGACTGATCGGAGCCTCTTATTCCCACTTCCCACCTTTTCGGTCTTGATTTGCTTATTTGGGAGGGCTTCGACAACACCCACGGCAGTCTGTGGGTCACACGGTGAGTACAAAATTTTCTTCATATAAGCCCCACTGAACGGTGGTTGAAACTCAGTCGACTTTCCTTTGATGTGACGCGCCGACCTCTGGCCTTAAGCTCTCTCGGCTGAGGCTGGAGGTCAACCTCAGGCTCCATCCCGGCGCCATCGATGGTTTCAGGTTCTTCTGTATCACTCAGTACGTCCCGCTTGCGTTTCTCTATCGCTCGACGAGGTGTTTGATCTCCCGGCAGTGTCCCTGTACTATATTCGTCGACATCTACGACCTCAATTTGAGCTACCGCCATAGTGCGAGCCAATCCGCGCGGCTGGCCGCATGGCAGTAAGTGATTCGAATCAGCCTCTCATTGTCATAATAGTAGTACCCTGCGCTGACTTGATCTCTCACCTTCAAGGTCCCCTTCGGCGACTCGGACTTTTCTTCAGTCAGGTGACGCTCATCGTCATCTTCATCGTCGCTGAGTACTAATTCAGTCGGTACTGGACTAGGACTTTCGCGATCAATTTGATTGTCCACGGTCCGCTCACGAAGTCTAATGATAGTAGTTTTTAGTAGTGCGAACCGAACTTGTGGCCTGAGATTAAGTACTCACGACCCGGGCACTATCGCTGGCGGTGCCATAGCGGTTGGTGCATTCGCACTCCCAGTCGAGGCTTTGACCTCTGCCACCCTCTTCCGGGTGATCTCGGCCAGAAGTCCACGTAGGTCACCCGGGCCTTGCTTTGATGCTCGTTCTAAAACTTTGCGTACTTTAGCCACCACACCACTCTTATGAGCACACCAGCCTTCTACTCGGCAGGTGTGTACTAATTTTACTTACATGGATTACGTGCCGGAAGACTGACTGGTGACCCAAGGACAGGTGGCGTGTTTCCGACCTCGCTGGTCCTCTTTCGAACAACTTGGCGGGGCTTTGGGCGTACAGCCGCTCGGTCCTTTGTGATCTCCTCTTGCTGCAATGTCATGTTGGCTTGCACCACAGAGATTTGCTGGTAAGCGTCTTTCTGTGCTGAGTATTTCAACTGTTTGGTATGTCTGACTTGTTCTTCATCAGTGTGTTTCTGTTCAGAAGTGCGCCTAGATGCTGGTTTGTCTGGAAGTCCTGGTCGTGCAGTCGCATTTGAAGGTCGAGTGCGACGAGGGGAAGGCTCTGAAGGGGGCAGAGACCCGTCTGCAGCTTTGTCGGCTCCTGGTTGAGCGGTCACAGCATTATGAGGGGGGGGCTCAACAGGCTGAGACTCCCCCCCAGATCTCCAACGACTCGGGGCTACCATAGTAGTGGTGACTAGTATTGATTGGAAAAGAAGATTGGAAAAGAAGGTTGCCAAATGAGTGGACTGGTTCGATGAACGGAAAAAAAAAGAGGTGATGTACGTGATAGGTTTTTGTTTACTTTGTTATATGATACGCTGACCCAGGGCAGTCACGGTGCTTTTATTCTCAGGTTCCAGACTCTAGCCTTTCTGGCTCTTGCTCGTAAGCTTGGGGTTTCGTCACCGTTACCCCAATTCTTTTCTGACCCTTCGCACAGTTGTTTTTTGCCAGTCTCGACATTGGTGGTCGTCCGTTTGCCATGCAACCTGTTACAGAGAATGCACAGTTGCAATACCCGTGCACCATCCCAGGTTGTAATCGCTGGTTCAAAAACCAATCAGGTTTGACTCAGCACATCCATGCCAAACACCCTCGGATCTCTCTCTCGCCCTCGCCCTCACCCATTCCCTCGGCTCCTCAGAGTCCGGCAGTGTCACTCCGGCCTCGGTATCCATCTGCGTCTCCGGTTCATAACCCAGGCTCTCCAAGTCCCCAGCTGTCTCAAGCAGCTGGGGCATCTCCCGAAGTTCCACTGGTAGAACACCTGGATGCCGAGTTCTTCGGTCCTGGTGATTCCATGTTTCGAAATTATCACCCTGCGTTAACGGGTAAAGCTTAAATTGACTTTACTCTACTCACTGACTCATTTTTGTCTAGGACGACCGTGTGATGCTTTGGGCGAGTTCCTTCCGGACAGTGCACCACCTGTACCTCGGGAGCAGTGTCCTACTGATGACTGGACTCCTTTCAACAACCGTCTTCAATTCGAATTGGCGGATTTCCTGTATACACGCAACCAGATGCCGGCCAAACAAATAGACACGTTACTGGATATATGGGGTGAAAGTCTCCGTAATGCTGGCGGTCAACCTCTGTTCACAAGCCACCGTGATCTCTACGGAACAATTGATGCCATCCCGTTTGGTGACGTCAAGTGGCAAAGCTTTGCCGTGAAGTACACCGACATTCCGGAAGATGGAGAACGAGCCCCTTGGATGGAGGATACTTATGACGTCTGGTTCCGTTGTCCGCTCCAGACCATACACAATATGGTGGCTAATCCGGAACTCAAGGGAAAGATGGATTTCAGACCGTACCGAGAATATAATGCACAGTCGGGAGATCGGCGCTTTCAACATTTCATGTCAGGCGATTGGGCCTGGGACCAATCTGTACGTACTACGGTGATTCCTTCATGTGTTCACGGTGATAATAAATACAAATATACTGGCAGGATATCATAGTACACGGTAATCCAGAATGTGAAGGTGCAGCGTTTGTGCCGGTGATTCTGGGTAGTGACAAGACGACCGTTTCGGTTGCCACTGGCCAACACGATTACTACCCATTATATCTATCCCTCGGGAATCTACACGGCAGTGCTCGACGGTCGCACCGGAATGGTGTGGCCTTGATTGGGTTTCTAGCGACACCCAAAAGTAAGTACATTCAACATCATGACAACAATCACCATAATGATATCCGATAGCCACTCGCAAAGAAGCCAAAACTGATGCTTATCGCAAGTTCCGTCGTCAATTATACCACGTAGCATTGTCACGAATTCTTCAAGTCCTGAAACCCTTCTTCGAACGATGGGAGGTCGTCCGATGTAGTGACGATCACTACCGTCGAGTGGTGTATGGCCTTGGGCCGTACATTGCTGACTACGAGGAACAGGCATTGCTGGCCTGTATTGTTCGCAATTGGTGTGCGAGGTGAGTTCCTGCGAAATAGTGTCTTCGCTATACCATGACTGAATGCTAACTGAATATTAAAGGTGCTTGGGTCACCGGAAAAACCTCGATGAAGGTGGTTTGTGGCGATCACGCGAACATACCGATCTGCTAATCGACGAGTTGGATGCTGACGTTCTATGGCACGATTTTGGTATTGTGAGTGAGCTTGTGGTAAGACGTTCTATCGGCTCGCCGTCCTTTTGTGAATGCTCATGATTCTATCACAGCCTTTTACAAACGACTTCCCGCGGGCTGACATATGTCGCCTCCTCTCTCCCGACATTCTACATCAATTAATTAAAGGCACGTTTAAAGACCACCTCGTCGACTGGGTCGAGAAGTACTTGGTCCTAACACATGGCCAAAAGCAAGCGGATGCCATTTTGGATGAGATAGACCGACGGTATGATTAGATGACTTTCTAGTATCACGTTTCCGTTTCTAAGTTATGTGTTAGCATTGCATCAGTGGCTCCATTCGCTGGCCTTCGTCGATTCCCCCAAGGTCGGCATTTCAAACAATGGACGGGCGACGACTCCAAAGCGTTAATGAAGGCGAGTCACCGGTGCGGAGCATCGCTGAATCGTCTGACAATTAAGATCATTACTAGGTCTACCTAGCTGCTATCGAAGGTCACATTCCCCGGGACATGCTGCGCACGTTCCGGGCATTCCTGGAATTTTGCTATCTCGTGCGCAAGGACATCATTACCCAACCGGACTTGGTACAACTACAAGATGCGCTCTCGCGCTTCCATCGCTATCGTGAGGTTTTCAAGAACGCCGGAGTTGTGCGGTCCTTATCACTCCCACGGCAACATTCACTCTTGCATTACTTCGAACTGATCAAGCAGTTCGGGGCACCGAACGGACTGTGCTCCTCCATCACCGAGTCGAAGCACATTAAAGCCGTCAAGATGCCATATAGACGGTCGAGCCATCATCAAGCTTTGGGTCAGATGCTCGTCGTCAATCAACGACTTGATAAACTCACGTCAGCCCGAGTTCATTTTGGGGCACGCGGTATGCTCATCTCTCGAGCGGGAGACACAAATAATAGGATAAACATACTCCGAGTTATAGGTACGTATTTCTTGAGATGGCTAACTGATTCGGATGTTAAGAATGACTTGTTTACTAGTTGATCGGAACGGGACACAACAAAGACTGGACGAAGAGCACAATGCTCAGTTGATGCAAGATCTTCCTCCAGAGGAAATGGCCAGTCGCGAGGAGGATCCAGATGACTCGGAGACGGTGGATGATCGCCCAATTGATGCATTCGTACAGCTCGCAAAGACTGCTCGTAAGTTTATCTATTTTTTTGGATTTCATGTTTGATTCTCATATACGATGCTCAGAACGCCATCACGCGAAAAACATCGCAGAACTAGCAGAGGAAGTTAGGATCCCTCACCTCCCTCAACTTGTCCGTGCCTTCCTGCACACGAAAATCCATTCCGACGACGATCAACCGTGTTTGACTTGTCCATACTATCTCGGCAACATCTCTGTTTTTAATTCAGCATCCGCTACGTTTTATGCCCCAAGTGACTTGTGTGGGAGAGAAGGAATGCGTCGAGAATACATCCAAGCATGTCCAAACTGGAGGAACGAAGGCCCCCGTCAAGACTGTGTTTTTGTTGTCACCAATCCGGACAACACGGGCTTTCGAGGGATGGATGTGGCACGTGTGCTACGTTTTTTTTCTTTTTCATTTCAAGGCTCGCTGTACCCTTGTGCTGTCATACGTTGGTTTGACCGCCACGGTGATGCCCCAAACGACGACACTGGCATGTGGGTAGTCAAACCTAGCGTGACGGCTGCAAGGCAACCGAAGTTTGCCGTTATCCACGTCGACTCTATTTTTCGTGCAGCTCACCTGATTCCCGTATTTGCTGCAGCACCACACCTCCCATCCGAAGGTATTCACCCACATCGCTCCTATGATCACTTCCGTTCGTTCTACGTCAACAAGTTCGCCGACCACCACGCCTTTGCGACGGCGTTCTAGCCGTGTTCAAGTTGCCGCGGATCATCCTACTGTTACTATACGCTATGAAGTTCCGTCTCACCGGCCATGCCGCCGTGGCTCATACGAGCGGTGTGCTCGTCTCGCAACGCTCGCATACCCATCTTGCTTTGCTACTTGCCCTCTGCCGCTTTCCTGTCCCACTCCACTGGCATATGGCATACGCTATGAAGTTCCGTCTCACCGGCCATGCCGCCGTGGCTCATACGAGCGGTGTGCTCGTCTCGAAATGCTCGCGTACCCATCTTGCTTTGCTACTTGCCCTCTGCCGCTTTCCTGTCCCACTCCAACTCAGTTCATGCGCACTTCTCTAGCATGGCCAGCATCATGGGTGTTGTTCCCGCTCCACTTTCTACCCCTTCGAAGTCCTCTTCAACGTTGTCGCCTTCAACTTGAAGCTCTGTCTCAACACTCAGACCTGTAGAAAACGATCTTCACCTGGCAGGAATGGCACCTGCTTCAGCGCTCCCTTCATGGTTATCCCTTCCTCTAGCTCTCGCGGACGGCTCGGAGGCTTGGAGGCTCGCATGCGCATTCGTCGTTTGGCTTTCAACTCGCGATATCTTTATGCAGGCCTCAAGAAACTTGGTTTCATCACTTAGTATGTTCACCCGTTCTCCCCAATCGTTCCCCTTCTGATCTATAAGCCCGGCAAGATGGCTACCTTTGCTCGGATGATGTGCACTCGGCAGACGCCAATCGTCGTCGTTGTCGTCGCATACCCCGCCACACCACTCGTTACTTCTCGAGTGCGGTTTTGTGTCAGTAGACTCAGTACACGAAGGACGACATCGACATGCGAACAAATACGACGGTGTTGACATCGACGCATTTATCCTTCGAACGCTTCAAGTTGCAGCAGGCGGCAAACCCTCGCTCGAAGAATCAAGGCCGCTGACTTTTTCTCAGCCCCCATCTCGTGTGCGCTCGGACTCCGGAGTCCGCCCCCCTGTATCCAGTCATGCGGTCGTTTCATTACACATCTCTTTGTGTACTTGGAGACCCTTTCGACGCTTCCCTCACCTTCCAAATCCATGGTCAAATCCACTACGGTAGTAATGCCTAGTAATTCTTAGTTAGAACTACATTATGCACTATTTTTCCGCTGATGTAACTACTTTTTGGGCTTTTTGTGACAGATGCTAGTACTTTTCGGTCTTTATAACTACTTTTGGGGCTTTTCTGACAGTGTGGGACTTTGAGTGTGATTTTCGGCGCTTTTGTGCCTTTGTGATTTTCGTGACGGTGACATTACGAAAAGCTGTCAAAAAGCCCGAAAAGAAGTTTGTGAATTTACTGATGCAGATGTCGTTTCAAGGCATATTAAACTGTTCAAAGACTTTGACAAAAACTTGAAATAAATGTTTATTTAAGTATCATATAAAATTTCTGCGACCAACAAAACTTCCTTAGATGTCTTCAGAAATGATTCCTGCAAGCAGAAATAGGAGAAGTTTGATTTTGAGGCCGGTATAAACAGAATGCAAGAGACTCACAACTGTGGTTGGGTTTTGATGTCCGCTACCTTATGTACATATATTCTCCTGAGATTACCTTGCTTGACAAGGTCTCTGGCACCCTCATAATTCCTGTTCCTAACTTGTGGAACAACAAGTACAAATACAAGTACAAATAGAACAACACAACATCGATGATTGTTTATCGAATGTTGCGCCCCAATCGTTTCCACTCGTCCTCTGTCTTCTCATTCAGCTCTTCAAGCCGATCGTCCTTAGCCAGCAACTCTGGGGAGTGTGCCTCCTGAAATACTTTGTTGTCAAAATCACGAAGGTGTTGGATTGTCGATCGTCCAGAGCTACGTGACAGTGCTACATAAAGATTGAATAGACTCAATTTGCCGGTTGGAGGTGTAGCGATGTCGACTATGACAGAAGGGATTTTTTGGCCCTGTGAGCAATAATCTGTAAATGTGTATGCGCCTGTCACTGGAAATTGACGTCTTTTGACAGTGTGTTGCACAATTTTTTCTTTTCTTTCTTTTCGGTGCTGACCTTGATGCGATATGTTCTCAGCATAAGTTCGACAGGTATTACTGCCTCGTCCAAATTGCTCAGGCACCTCGCTTTCATGCAATCAAGCTTGACTAGGATGCAAAGCGGAAGCTGTTGTAGTCAAATGGATGTCTTCGTGGGTGTTATGATAGGCTCGTCGGGATTTAAGACAACGGCAACAACGGTACTGCGTGCGCCATTGGTAATATCGAGGTCAGTTTGCATGTTCTGTGTTACCATGATTTTCATGCCGACTGCAATCTCGACTATGTCAGATAGGTCCTGATTGCGACACTTTCGACCTGAACTTGAATGGTCATGTGTAGCAAACACATACCATTCTGGCAAAGTCAACAGGGCTTCCTGGTGTTGTCAGTTTATGTTTTTGTTTGACAAGAATGGCGCCAAGATACCTTTGATTCAGTCCTCTGCAGGGATCTGTAACACCACTCACTGGCAGCTTTGGGCATGTTCTCTTAGTGCAGTTTCATTCCAAAGTCGGCGGACTGCATGCCGTGGTGTTATGAGCACTGTGTCGTTCCATGGACTTGTGGTGAAGTCGGTCCGGGCGGCACAGTCTACATCAGTGACAAGTAATGAGCAGAGCATCCTGATATAGTGTTCCTGAACACGTCCGTAGTGTAGATGTTGCAGGAAGTCATGCCACACATGGTCTGTGATGCACATTTGCTCCTTCAAGATAACCACAGTAGTAAATTCCTCGTAAATTGATCGACCGAGTTGAGAATGGAACGAGTTGCATGCAGAATGTGGGTAGTAAAATGCATATGTTGGACCACCAGCGACGGGGGGGAATTGATGAAAATCACCGCAGATGACAACAGATACACCCCCAAATGAGTGGGGTGATGCAGGCTGACCCTCGACCATCTTCGCAATGCTGATGTTTCGTGATAACTTCACCAGAAATTCCTTTCCGATCATCGAGATTTCATCAATGATAAGGTACAGGTACGGTTTCCAAAAAGCTTGCATCTTCCTCTTCTGTTCTGGACTGATGTCGGTTTCACTGATCGTTTGGCCCGGGAAAATCAAACCAATTGTATGTGTGGTCTTTCCATCAATGAGTGAAGCAGCGACTCCTGTATATGCAGCTTTGAGTAGCATGTGCTTTGCCTTGGCTGTGAAATGTTCTGTAATTGTCTGAATAACCTTAGACTTGCCCGTCCCTCCTTCACCGTGAATTATCATGTGAAGAGGAGCCAGTTTTCGGCCTGCGGGAGATTGGTCAAGATGGCTGGTAATGATATCGTAAGCGCAGAACTGGTCGGATCGGAGCATGGATGGATCAACAGGAGGGATAGCTGCCTCTGACATTGTGTTCGTGTTGTCAAAATATATTACACTAGGGCCGGGTGCTTCACTGTGACTGCTGCTGCCAGTGAGCTGGCCAACACTTCCTTTATTGGCGGTATCCAGAGTTGGAGATGGCAACTCAGAAAGCAGGCTGGTCGTTGCGGGATCACGGCTTGCAACAGCATCTGCCAACTCCTTCTTCCATGTCAAAAATTGTCGAATGTCTTCTTCAGTAGCAGCTCGAATCTCCTGCATGCCAGTGAGGTCCGAGTCATCCAGTTGTCCTTCATAGATGTTAATGACAAGTGTTTCGCTGGCATTCTGGGGCACCGACAGCATGTTTGGAGGTATATCCAACTCAGAGTCGTGGCCGCGAAAAATCTTAGAGGCCTTTGCAACCTCCACAGCCATCAGTCCGTGCATCTCTTCATGCCAGGACACCTAAGATGTGACCAACGCGGCGAGTCCTTCCTCTGTCATCAAAGCTTGGTGCTGATCACTGTTGTCTTCTCCCAAATCTAATTCACCGTGCTCCTCCTCGGTTCCAGCTTCAGTGACCCGGATGTGCGAAGCGTAAACGGTATTTGCCTCTTGTTGTGCAGACATCTTGCACTCATAGAAATACTGGATCCCCGAAAGAATATGTAGGATTTTTTGCGGTGCTGAAGAGCAGAATGACTCAAATGCTGTCTCCCATGTTTCATGAGGCTGCTTGAGATCGCTCTCGATCGCTCTCCATGGCTTTAAGAGCAGAAGCATGGAAGCACAATAGAAGGAGTACTGATCTGGATCATCGCGTTGTGGAAAATAGCGGCCGATGAAGTTTGGGAGATTGTTGTGTCCTTGAGCGCGAATGATGTGTTGTTTCTGTTCAGCCTTGGGATGAGCTGGTAGGTAATGGACCCTTTCATGGCGAGGGCGGCCATGCCGATGATGCATAGTATGCGTCATGTCTTCAGCTTCAACTTCGCCCGTATACTTTTCATCTGGTTTGATATCAACTTCATAAGAGTTGATGAAGAAATCGATAATGTTGGCATCAGAAAGTCCATTGCCACGCAGGCGATAGTCCGTAACCTGACTTTTTGTGAAAACCTTTCCAAGGGAGTTTATATCTAGTGTCACAACATCCAAGTCGTGCTCCTCAGCTTGAGAGTCCTGCAACGTGCGAGTACTTGTAAGACACACAGTCAATAAACAAAGCTGGTAACTATTTTACTCACACTATTGCCAACGGGTTGACTATCACTTTCACTTTCCGAGTCCTCCGTTGACACACCATTGGCTTGCTCTGAGTTGTCTTCCTCTCGACCACCAGATTCGAGGCCAGTTGATCTGAAATATGTGCCAAGTCAGCCATGAGGACTGATGATACATGTAGACTTGGAATGTCAAACCTTTCTTCACTGGCAGCACAACCTTTTGTCTCATTGTCCAAGTCAGACTGAACAGGATGTGACTTTGTAAGTTCTGGGAAGGCTTCCAGCAGACTACTGACAGATGAAGACCAGTATATCAGAGTGTAATGGTGCAAACAATATGTATCGCCCCACCCCATCAAGTACGACATTACCATTGGCGCAGCAAGTTCTTGCTCTCAGTTGATACAGTGGACAAGACGGAAGAGAAGAAGCCTTTGTTGATCATGGATACTGTCAGCATATGTCGAGCATTTTGAGTGGTAGGCATATCCCTTGGCCAAGATCGCTGACGTGTTGTGATTTCGGCCTTGTTTCTTCGTCTGATAATTTGTGATGTGAAAAAGCGATGTTATTTGTATCTCGACCATTGGTAAGCAGCTTTCCATCATTGTTGCAGCGCGCGTTGATGGTGAGGGCAGGAACCCAGCCATTCAAATACTCATACAGGTGTTTCATCCCCCACTCTCCACTCTCCATAATGTAGTCTTCTTCTGACCATTCAAATGGTGCCCGCCTTTTGCAGATGTAACCCCCATTCTTGCTAGGAATGAGGCACCGGCGGTGCTCGCATATGTGTACCTGCTTCACTCGAGCGATGCATCTTTCCAGGTCTGCTACCTGGTTATCATAGTCTGAGGCATCGGGTTTGGGTGGTCATGAGTATGCCACTTCAACATTGTTCAGCGTCTCCTTAACAGAGTCCACAGTTTCAAATCCTGGAACATAGGCACAAAGGTTTGCCTTGATGAATTCCTGAATCCTTTGATGGAACTCCTTGGTCTTCAAGAGACTTTCAACCTCATCCATCAGAGGGGTGTTCTTCAACCACAGCAACATATGGAGGTGTAAGCTGCCTCTCCCTTGCGATTCAACCACACCGAAGAATGCAGTGACAGGTCCAAAAATGCCTTGTTGGCTAATGACGTGTTGCTGAGACACCTCAAATTCAAAGAGAGTACGGAGAATGGTGCCAATCAAAAAGTGGAAGAAAGTGGCTGCGGCATACAGGTCCTGCGCAACATTTTGTGCGCGCTTCTCCTTCGAGGGGCTGAGCTTTCGATCAAACGCATCCATATCAATGTTTTCACTAGCAAAGATCTGTGCAATGGGATCATGGAGATCACATGGGTTGATGGTGAGCCACAGAGTAGGCGGATTCATCATGATTGATGTTGCCCAGATTTGGCTCCGCAGCTGCTGTCGACTGTGATCGAAGCCTACAACACGACTGCCAGTGGCATAGAGATGTCGACATAGCAAGCGTATAGCAGGATCTGAAAATGGTAACTTCTTTTCCTCCTCTTGCTGCGCGTTTAACAATTTTTCCACTGTGATGGTAGAGAGAAGATGTGTGTCCTGTTCGAAGGTCTTGCAAAGCATCTGAAGATGAGCTGATGAAAGAACCTGGCGACGCTGGATGATTCCAAACACCACAAAGGGAAAGGTCTCATGGTGTCGAAACTGCCGGTCATGATATCTCAAGAGCCACTTGACGTGATCTCCAAAGTCAACAAGGATGTCACGATCTTGCTTGATTCCACCTTCACCATATGGGAACAGACAGGGAAAGGCTCTTGCAAAATAGTTGGGGCAATCTGGGTCCGCAGGTTGGCCTTTTTGTGGACGACCAAAGTCGTTGACAGGTCTTTGACCATGCCGTACACCGTAACCGCCTTCTTTCCCTTCTTTCCACAGATTCGCAAGGCCCCATGCCATCAACTCGCTAGCGGTCAATGTTGACATGTCTGTATCAATCACACCTGAGACTTGAAGTGGTATGACATCAGGGCCTCAGGCATGATGTAAGTTAACGCATTCGATCCAGTAGAATGATCGCTCTTACCGTTGTCCAACTCAGATGGATGCTCTTCCGAGTCAGGCCCGGCGGCGGGTGAACAACTATCATCCTGGATATCTACCGAGACTGGAGTCGGATTTAGCTGCCGTTCATATTGACTAGTGATACAATCATACAACCAACCTTCATTGTTGTCCAATGGGACATAACCATCGCTCTCTTGATCAATAATGCCCACATCATTCGATTGTCGAATGATTGATATGATCTCGTCCAGTACGTCATCTGCTGGAAGGTCTTGGATGCATGATGTACTGATCTCAATATCACCGTAATATCTAGGATTGTTCTTCTTCAGCCATGACAAGGCTTCAAATACAACCTGACATTGAACACGGAATGTCGAGTGAATCCAGTCCTTCGGAAGAGTTCCAAGGCCGACAAAAGTCACTGATATCAGAGAGGCAAGGATGACAGGTGGGTGAGGCATTAGTTGTCCCTCAATCATTGACATTACTCCTTGCATGTCGAGTTCATATGAACTGACGTTGCCCCGCATTGCTCGCTGGAGACCGGAAACATCTCGAACCCCTCTCATGCGCTTCGGAAACAGCTTGAAGACAAAGACCTGGGGAAATAGAAGAGATACGAGCAGTTAGTGTTTAAAAGTCCGGTTCGGTTCGGTCTTTTACCTTTTTTGGGCAAGACCGAACCGTAACCGGTCTTGGGAATTTGCTGAAATCAAAAAAACTGAACCAAAACCGATAAAAACCGATTTTTCGGTCTTTATCGGTCTTTTGCCGGTCCGGTTACGGTTATTAACCGGTTTTTGTGTGCTCCAAAAATAGAACTCACCTTCAGCTTTCTACCACTATTTTTTTTATGTAAAA